>CABFVX010006970.1:14679-35090 GCA_902151425.1 Timema shepardi
ATACTATGTTTAATGCAGCCTACAAGCGAGAAGAAAGAAAACTTCTCCCTCGCAAAAAGGAAAAAGCCACATCCGCTTCCAAGACGTAAATTATTAATGATTTGGACCCATGGACAGGTATACGATTTTGAAATGAATGTCTTTACGGCTTTCAAAATGTTGGTCTAAATGAACAAGCCGTTTATCGGGACACCATCTAGGGCAATAAATGATAAAAATGTAGAAATATAGATGAACAACTATAAGGAATGGGCAAGGAAAGGGAGGGTAAATATCAGGTCTGAAATTAATCAGAAAAAAAAACTGGAGCCATGAAATGGTTGATGGCGCATGTAAACAGAATATTTGGAGCACCAGGAATAAGTTTCATTCTGAAAAATAAATAACAAATTCAAGCATTCAACGTAATCGTGTGCTACAGTAAAATAACCGACAAGAATATCAGAGAACTTTCAGAAAATGTTAACAGATATTAATACTGCAAATTTCCCCTCTACTTCAAATTTGCAAACATAGCTATACATTTTTTTTATTTCTAAGAAATGTATTTTTTTAATCTAAAAGTGAACAAGGGCTCACTTAAAAAATATAATATAAATTATTCTAGCCCCTTTGCTAATGCTCTACCACTGAGCTAGCTATCTAGGAATCTTCTCGAACACAGTGTCGTTCTCCACTCATATTTTAAGGCGGAGTCTGTGATGGACCTGTGGAAATGGTTGGCTACAAATGTGTGATCAGTTAATATCAAGAGCTATCAGATAAAGCAGCTGCCTTCAACTCGGTAGTTGGCTTTTTGCTGCCAGTGGTACAATGATAATTATACGAATGTACTGTACATATCATGATGGATTAAATAACCAATCTATTATATTTGTTAGTTACGGTTAGAGACGCATATTTAAATTGAATAATGACACCTGGACACGGGAATCAAACCCGGTACTCTTGCCTTAGTACGCCAATGCTCTAACCACTGAACTATCCAGGAATCAGCCCCTGCACAAATAATGGTAAACTATATAATTACTAAGGAATACAAAAATTATAAGAAAAACTGGTATTCAAAAATATTGTAATTTAAAGCTAGTAGGAGGAAAAGGATTTATTACAACAATTCCCTTTGCTAGGAAAAAGTGTATTTCAAAAGTGTAAGAAATGGTTTAAGTGTTTCAGTTACACATTTCTAACTGTACAATGTACTTCTAAGCCAGAGTGGTGGTGGAATATCTTGTTCTCGCGCATGTGCAGTAGTGAGTCTATTAGGGTTTGTATCCAACCTACCTTATAGAAACGCATGTGATGTTCTAAATTGTTAGTGGTGGTAGCACTGGATGCTATCACGCCTCACCACTGATGAAGAATAAACACTTATAGCAGTGCTTTCCAAAAATTTGCGGCCCCTCTAGCTTTAATGGACATGTGGGAGGGGGTGATTTATAATTTATTTTTAATATGAAGTTTTCACATTCACATTTTCTCAATATTTACTTTTTTCAAATAATTACAAAAAATTTACATTTCAAATTTTTTTTCGGCAGTTTGGGAACCACCTGTATAGAGCTTACATTGAACCCTTTCCATCCTTGACAGTTAGATATAGAATAGAATTGAGCACTCTATTCTATTATGGGAGGTCAGGGTTCAAATCGAGGATGGGTTTGCCGAGGTGGTTTATTCACAAATGGTTTCCCATTCCACCATAAGGTGCGGATGTAGGGGACGCGAGAAAAGGTCAGAGTTTATGCTGTTATTATAGCAAATCATTTTGTTGGCCAAAATAAATAGAATATTGTGTTAGTATAAACACAGATTTTAATTTTCTTCACATGGTGGTATCAACAATTATTGTACATCTGTATGAATATAGCGGCATTAGATGACAGACTTTTTAAATTAATAAAAAAAAGTTGTCATTAAATTCAAGAACACCCTTGGAAGGATATTAAAGAACTGTTGATGTCACTATGAGAAGATCCTTAATGGCCTCATTGTGTCAACTTTAATAACAATATACTGAAGCAATTTTTGATTTATTTTAACCAAAAAAATGTTCGATATAAAAACTGCAAAAGCACTTACCTTTTCTGGCGCTCCCTACATCGCCACCTTAACGCAAATTTGGGTGCATTACCTGTAAATTCTACCTTCCTGATCCCTACCTCCATTATTGTAAATATACAGATATCCCGGACGGGTGTTAAGATGTGGTATGACCACCATAGTTATTAACGACTTAATCTAAATAGTAAGGGGAGGGAGGGTAGTATTAGAGGAAAACAAGTGACAGACTGCGTGGGTTGGACCACCATCAATGAACCAGATTTAGGATGTAGTTATATTGAAATTTTGGTCGAGGTGAGGGGGTAAGGTCCCAGCGCTCCAACCACTGGTGGCCAAAAAACACTATGGATATTAAATACATCCAGAAGCAATTTGGAGATATTTTTTTTTTGTTATAACTAAGGCCAGTGATTTTAATAATGTAGGTACTTCAAAACTATTATTTTCCTCCGTTATTAATAATAGGTAGTTAAAATAATAATCACTCAAATGTGCAAGGTTAATAAAATACTCTTTGGCTCATGAATAAAGGTTAGGCAAAATTTAGCAAAATGTTTAAAAAGCATTTTTATTTAGAAGGCCATAACTATGTTTACGGCATTTGCTAATTATGGTTTTAAAATGTTTATAGGGTTTGCTAAATTTCACGGAAATTAAAGTTTGTAGGAACTTTTTATCCTATTGGTATATATTAATTAGAATTTTTACTTTCTATCTATCTTACAGGTAGATAAAGTATTGTGATCGTCAAAAATCGGACCTGAAATTTTAATGATTCTCGACGTTTCATGACCACCTGAATCCGAAAAAGTGTTTTTTGAATTTCCGTCTGTCTGTCTATACATCCGACTAGAGCCTAAACTATTTTACCGGTCAGGCTAAAACTTGGTATCTAGCGTTTTCATAGGATTGCTTGGAGGGGTTTTTGTAATTGGATATCTTACCCTAAAATTAAGGGTAGTTTACTGAAGGACAAAATGAGAGAAGTCGATTTGCTCAAAATAGGCTCTAACGATTTTGATTAAAATTCGTATCTAGGCATTGATTAAGATTATAAATAAACTGGATAATTTCATTTCCCCATGAAAATTACTTTTAGGATATTTTACAGAAGCGGAAATTTCCGTATCTCTGCAACTATTTGAGATACTAAATAACTTATCATTGCAAAATTATAGCACTATTAAAAATTAATAACTTTTATATGAAATATATTTTTATAAAACCAACGGTTTCTGAAGTAATGGAAAATCAATTAATACAATTTTGTGAGCTTTAGTTGTAAAAAGATAATACTTAAGTTTTAACGCTATAATTTTGTAATGCCATGGAGTAATTAAATATTAAGTGAGTTTTTCAAAAAGTGTATGTTATTTTTCCTTAAACCTCTTAGGAGAAATGTTTGTAAAACAATGATCTATCTCCATTTTTGACTCAATAGTCAATATTTTAACTTTTTATTGGTCAAAATTTATAAATGAGGAATTTAATAACAATGCGATGGAATGAGGATTTGCAACACCTAATAAAATGTCGAAAATTTCAAACAGAAGTAGAAATTTTAATATGAAGTGTTGACCCTTATGGATACAATATTGATCTTTTTTATCGGTCCAAACATACAAAAGAAAACATCAATTATTTAAAAATAAACTTATAAAATTTAAAACCATGACTCAAAAATTGTTTTACATAAGGATGGTGCCATTTATTCTTGGATTAGCTAGTGTATATTATTTCGATTCACATATATTACGAGTTTTGAGTAAATATCTCCATTTTTAATAATAGAGCGAGAAAACCTTTCAGAAGTTTCGTACCATTTATTTAGATATATTTTACAATAGCATGGGTTCCATGCCTTAGTAAAGACTGCAAAGCCACTAGTTACTATACCTCGATGAGTTGATTATCTAGCTCAAGTAGCTTTGATAGTTTACCAGTTTGCCAGTAGGCCTACTTCCTAACGTGATACGATGGATTCTGAAGTACGGTCAAATTTATATATGAAGATACTTATCTGATAGCTAGAAAAGCTACTAGATCCACATTTACGTATCCGTACGTTAAGTCATGTGATTCACATATGACACTTTTGATAGAAATTAGCACTATATTAATAAAACTAGTTGAAGTACCCCCAGTTAGTCGGATGACTTTTAATTAATTTTTAAAAAAAATCTTTGGGGTGTACATGTTCGTGCACAGGGGCTACATATTTTTAAAATGTCAGGCCCCTGCGTGCGGTAGATATCGCGGAATGCTCATGATAGACAAACAAACTTCATATATTTTTAGCAACTTTACTTACTACCCGTTCGGGTTATACTCTATGCCTTGACGCCCTCCTCCTTTCCACATTTTTGACATCCGTCCTCCTTAAACGCATGTTGATTCCCCCTCCCTTGCTACATGTTTTGATCCCCCTCTCTTATCGTATGTTTTGATCCCCCCTTCCTTGTCCTATGTTTTGATTCCCCCTCCCTTGCCACATGTTTTGATCACCCCTCCCTTGCCACATGTTTTGATCCCCCTCTCTTATCGTATGTTTTGATCCCCCCTCCCTTGCCACATGTTTTGATGCCTCCCTCCCTTGTCACCTATGTTGACTCCACCCACTATATATACTGCTCTTCTCAAGTGAAGAGAGTCGCAGTGCAGTTCAGTGGCGTCACAGGAAGTGGCGAGACGGAGGAAAAGCTCTGCCAGCAGAAGTGGATATTTCGGGATCGCTCCAACAGGAAACACATGCTCCTCTAGTTTTCTCTTTTTTTCTCCTTTCTCTTTCTCTCTCTTACACTTTATCGCTCGCTTGTCACTTTCATTTCGACTTAACTTTCTCAAATATCCTTCTTTCGTTATGTATATTTTTTTGAAGTTCCGATCCAGTTTGCTTACACTTCCCATCCTCGCGGCGGATATTAAAACAAATATAGTTAAGAAATAGTTAAACAAATCCTGAATATTAGCACCTGAGATTTCCGACGCCTTAGCTCAGTTGGTGGCGTGTCTGCCTACTAAATTAAGGGTCCCAGGCTCGATTCCCAGCATGACCGAAAAATTAATAATTGATGAGATGTGGGTTTCCTCTTTCACAGTGGTGAATTAACGACTGGGGACTGGATGTTGTGAATTTTCTAGATTTAAGTTAGTTTATAATACGCGTGTTGGTATAATCATTAGGTTCAGAAAGTGCAGTTTTTACATTCATTACGGTTTTCAATCTGTGGTCTGGGTCAGTTTTTTTATTCAAGCCATATATTTTCCACTACCGTCTTGCTAGGCCTGTCATAGCTACATATTCCTTATGATCTATCCTAAAACTAGGACAGGCACAACATCCAGTCACAGGCTATTACTTGATTACTGTGAAAGGGTAGACCCTTTTGTCACCAATGATAAAAAAAATCGGCCAAGCCGGGAATCGAACTAAGAACACTTATTTCAGTTATACTGATGTGACGGTGAAGGTAGAATTTAGAGAAAATATATCTGTGAGGTGTTTTTTCTCTAAGTGTTTACCCAGTCCCTCTACACACAAATGCGATTACACCTCCTTTGAATCCTAGCTTCCTATTCACTTCCCATTATTGCAAATGTGATGACAGTTTGTATGGTTAGTGAGACGCGCTGTACAGAATAATAATAATAATAATAATATAGCCATCTTTAATGTCCTTATTTATTGTTTGTTTATTTTACCCACGTTTTAGTATCCATTTGGGATTCACACATTATACATACATGTATTACGAAAATCGTATAAGAGGGGGAAAAAGTAAAATTTAAAGGAAATGTACACACATTTGCGTGGAGGGAGAGTGGGAAACCATTTATAGAAAGCCACCTTTGGTATACCCGACCGAGATTCTAGCCCCGATCTACCCGTCATCGAAGATACCGACTAGAAGAGACGGCCTTCTTATTATCAGCGTCCACCGATCAAGGGGAGAGTCCAAAAAATTGGTGCGTGCGTACGGTTATTTGGTCATCGCACAATAATAAATAATGACACGGGAGGTCGCAAGCCAGGCAGAGTAGAGGCAAAGGACCTCCGCCGTGGCCACCGGAAGTGACGCAACCAGCCACGGGATGTGACGTCACACATTCCTACCCCCTCCCACCTCATCTTACTCTCCTCCTGTAACCTCGTTATTTACACCACTTGTTATGTCAGCCGAGGACAAATTGGGACACTACATGCACGACAATTAGCTTGGTTCCATTCGATCAATCTTATCTTTATTGAAGGGGAGAGAATCGTGATTATGTCAGTTTTTCTCGTGTTTCAATCAATTCATTTTGGGATTGTAGTTGTATTCCAGAGGTGTTGGTGCTAACAAAAATATTTACTATTTGTAAACGGATTCATCCCAGTCACTATAGCTGGGTGTGTGTACTCCAATTTTCTTACGAATGAATATTTGAGAGCTAGAAAAGCTACTGGATACACTTTCAAATGTTCACGCGTCAAATCATGTGATCTGCAGCTATCAATTATGATATATTTTGTCAATAGTTATAAAATAATAATAAAATATCAAAATGATATCAATACTAACCGCAAAATATATGTTTGTAACCCTATATTTTAAAAGGTGCTCAAAATGTTCATTCGTAAGAAAATCAATGCATAGTATAGTACTTAATTGTACTATAGCAAGAAAAAATGGGATTATCAGTATCTAACATTAACATAATCTACTAATTGTAATCTGATCTGCAATAGTCACTTTTAATATATTTAATATTGATACCTTATTTACTTACTCTATGGCGTTAGGAACTTGAAAGTTCGTTGCCACGCTTACAAAAGTACACCACCTATCCCCATAATATATCCACCTCACTACACCCTATCACTTTCACGTCCATTATAATGCTATCCTCCCAGTCACATCGGTGTCTTGGTCTTTCCAATGGGTTATTCCCACTGGGTTTGTCAGTTAATACCCTGGACCAGGTTCTAGATTCTCCCATTCGCCCTACTTGTCCTGCACACCGTAATCTACGAGACTTGATTATCCTAGCAATGCTTGGTGGTGAGTACAGGGTATGTACCTCATCATAATGTAACCTCCTCCCCTCTTCAATATCTTCATCAATTTCTGGACCAAATATCTTCCTAAAGCACCTTCTTTTCAAACCCCCTAAATTTGTTTTCCTCATATAAGGTACGAGACCACGTTTCACACCCATAGAGAACAACAACCGGTAAAATGGTTTTTTTTAGTTTTTATTTTACATTGTTTCCAACCTGTGGCCTGGGCTAGTTTTTTATTCAAGCCATATATTTTCCACTACTGGCTTGCTGGGCCTGTCATAGGTTCATGTGCCTTATAAACTAACTTGAGACTCGGACAGGCACAACATCCAGTCCCCGCTCGTTAATTTATGAAAGGGTAGCTCCTATTTGACCAGTGATAAATTTTTGGCCATACCGGGAATTGAACCCGGGACCCTAAGCTCAGTAGACAGACGTGCTACCGATTGACTAAGGTGTCAGATTCCAGTTTCCTACTATAGATGTTATTTTGTAAGTCACGTGTTTATAAAAATTGTGGATTTAAGAAGTTCACATGAAATGCCCCAACGAATAAATACCGTGCTCTTCCGCGGGCAAGTTTAATAATGAGAAACTATTGTTTGTAATTCGTTCGTTCTGTACAAGGTATATGCAAGGGGATGGGATGATGAAGGAGGTAGCTCAAAGAAACTCTACCAATTTGAGTTTATAGAGAAAGTGTGTAAAACCAGAGTATAAATCACATGCGTCAGCCCTCTCTCCCCCATTGCACCAGGACGGGATCCAATCCCTGATCTCCCCATCAAGAGCCACTAGAGGTTCCATGCCAGTCTAACGCCTTGGACTGGTCTGCCCCCGTTCCGCGAGTAGTTAAACCTCAGTAGGAAATTGCCTTTATTTATTTCCGGTACCACTCGTATCTACAACTTGAACTAATCCAAGGACATTGGATTTGAGCTCCGACCGCCCGTCACCGACAAACCAAACTGCCAACTTCAATGACATTACACTAAGAGAGGGGGTGTAACTGGGTAGGGGGGATCCTGGTCAACTTGCCGGTGGTGGAGGCTCAACCTTCTCCCCCCTGGGTAAACTTAATCAGGTCAAAGATCCTCTTGACCTTCCCATTCCCCTCACTCCTCTTGTGCCTCGTAAATGAACAGTACTGGGAACTCTCATAGACTCGTCAGCTTACTTACTAATCGGTGGTAGCCGCCGTCAGAGCAATTATACCTAACTCTCCACCCCCACCCCACCCTGTCTTTCCCTACACCCGGTTGCTGAGTCTACAGTCCAATTTGTATAATAAGAGTCTTCTGAATATTCAACCGTTTCCTGACTGAGGATCGCACAAGTTCTTGGGGAATTGTCTGGGGGCTATAAATGAACATTATAATATGTAATGCCCAAATATAGTACACACATGTATACACCACACATGGGCCTAAGCACATTACTCAAGACACATTAAACTTACGATTCTGCAAACTTCATGGATGTTAGCGAGCATTTCCGTCAGCTACAAGAGCCTAATTTGTTGTTTATTTCGGTAATTTGGAAGTATTTCGTTTTGAGCTGGTGGGCCGCACAGAACGTACTCGTGGGTAGCAAGTGGCCTACGGTCCATGGGTTGAACATGACTGTAATCTACTTCCACGTATTCATACGTCAGTTCGTGAGATCCGCAGCTGTCTTGGTACACTCAATATTCATACTATAGTTGAGCCGTCATGGAGATAACCTTAAAAAAAAAAAGAATACTGTACAGTATGTTCATCCTAGATTTTTACCTGAATGACAATTGCAAAATCATATGTTTAGTTTTTGGGCTGCCAACACTTGCACAAGATCACTCTTTGGTTATAAATGATTAGTTTTTTAATGACATGTTATATTTTAAACTTAAAATAGCGTCAAATTATGTTTCCTCACATTATTTCATTATTTTAATAACAATTCTTTTTATCCAATCTGAAACAATATTTCAAACATAACTAAAAGTACTTATTCTTTGTTTTGGAATGTTTTTGATGAAGGGTAATTTAGTGTATACATTAATACTTTTTAATACAGGTATCGTATCTACTTGGGAAAGAGTGTGTTTTGAGGCCCGTCGACACTGAGAGGTCATTTGAGATCTTGGTAAAGAGAAAATACTTTTCCTTTTTTTTAACATATAATAAATTATTTTATGATTATTTTATCGTATTTCGAAATATTTAATTGAATAAAAAAAATTATCCACTTCGGATAAAGAAATGATTTACACCATGATCAATCACATGGTGTAAATTCGTCGGTCGCCATTTTAAAAGCAATATTTGTTAGACATTCTTTGAAAGTGCTGTCAAAACTTGTTTTAAGTGGAATAGAACGATAAATAAGCTATATGCCCGACCTTAAATAAATATAGATAGTGCTGGCCTAAATTACTGTGGCTAACAATACATTCATACTTTATCATATGTTCTCATTACAGCTATCCAAAGTGACAGGTGTCATCTGTTGGCGTAGGGATACATTAGGAACTATTTCTAGTAACATTTGAGCTGCCATCCAAGTAAACTCGAGTGGTGAATGTACTTTAGATCTATTTTCATGATCCATGGAGAGAAGTGAAAGGAAAACTTTTCCACCTATTTAAATAGAACGAATGCAATCGAGATTTCTCAATTTTCAAGTTTGCACTTAAGTTTAAATTTTCCTAAGGACGTTAAGACCAGAGACATTAGCAGATGAGTTACAATAAGGCGATGACAGAGATTCCAGTTCTCTTCTCGACCACAGCGCTTGTTGGCTGACTGTGTCACTAACGACGTCGGGTCTGCTAAATAACAAATAAGTTAATCCTTAAATATTATAGCTGACCTCGATGGTATTGGGATAAAGTGCCCGTCTCAGGACCTGATGTTCATGGTTTCAAATCCAATCGGGGTTGATGGATCTTTTTTTGAACATTAACAATCCGTAACACACACAACTTCTTTCGGAGGGAAGTAAAGCTGTTGGTCCCATGTCAACTATGGGAATTAAAAGAACCCTGAAATGTATGTGGAAATACCTTTACCGGCAAAATTGGTAAACCTTTTCGCTCTAGCTCATTGAAATCCTCGGGTGCTTATCTAATAAGATGGTAGAAAGTGCACGTTAAATACCTTAAATAACTAATATAAAACTCATTATTTTAATGAAATGCATCCCTGGGATTATCATCACTAAGTGTTGTTGTTTGGATTTTATTTTCAGTATCTCATCGATAAGTTACTTAAAATAATTTTATGGTTGATTTAAGTATTTTGGTATTTGCTAAAAACTTTTACCCTCCCTCTACACCTTCGTCCCCAACCCCCTATTTAGTAGCTTTGTATATAACTTATATATATATATATATACACCGACCAAGCAGCCGCTACCTTTAGTTATGATAGTGCTCACATTTGTAGATAGAGGCTGTCAATTGGTCAGCACAACAAACCACCAACGAGCATTAATCTCAGTTTTTTAGACCATAACCACTACCTATTTATCCACGCAGCTCCTTGTTGGTCCACACGAGGCTGAGTTTGACCCCGTTCCAGATCTACCATTTCACAGAAATATTCTGGAAGCACCGGAGATTGAACCCGGGACCTTTGGATTTGTAGCCAGGAACTCTGACCACTTGACCACAGGTATGTTTTATATTTATTCTAGGTGCCGCCTACCCCAAATAAGCGCCGTCGCTTACTTAGTAGGCCACAAGCCGCCACTGTGGAAACTTTTACACTTGAAAATTTGTTGTAAAATGTTTTTTTTCTCTCCCTAATTAAGACGTGAGGAACGGGCTGGCATGGGATGTCGGTCGAACCAACTGGGTAAATAGTGTGGCGACGCTCGCAAGTGTGCAGTCCCCGAGATCACTTGTCAAGGTCGAGCCCTTGCCGAGAAGTCAATGAAGTGCCTGTTGGTGCTGAGCTGCCAGTTTGTGGTGGATATACTTCTCGCCATAACGGGCCAAACAGCACGTGACCTCTTGACCTGCTGGCAGCTCCTTGCACCAGTTGTGTGTGGCGGGCAGGCATATCTCGACGGAGCGGTCTCCGGAGGGAAACGGGTTGTGTGGGTCTCTCTCTCTCTCTCTCGAAGGATCGGGAAAACACGCGCCGGTGGTCACACAGTGTGAGACATCAGGCTTACAGTATAACATTTTCTGAAAAATATCTCAGATCCTTGAATCCCAGGGGAAGGGGACACATTCGTGAAAGGTTTGATTATTATATTTATATATATATATATATTAACACATCTGCTCTACAGCAGACCCAACCATAGTGATAAAATAACTAGAATCTCTGTTCAGGTGCCCAGGTCATCCTAAAAAAAAAATCTACTCCACCATTTTATTAAGTGAAACCTTACTCAGTGGAGTAGTTGGCTAAAGCATTAGTTTCATGTTGAGCTCGACTGCTGAGGACGGGGAGATCTAGGTTCGAATCTCGGTTGGTTGACCTGGGGGCTCCTAAAACGTTTTCCACTCTACCTTCACGCAAATGCTTGTTCACTTCATCTAAATCCATCTTTCCTAATTCCTAATCAATTAGCGTAATTAGTACTTAAGCGTATAAGCCGAACCTATAGTAAGACGCGGTGCTAAATAAATAAATAAAATAAAATATTAAGTGTATAGTTAATTATAAGCTGTAAATATAATCTCACATCATTACAGATCACGATTTATAAGGGGTCACACATGATATCTTATGCTTTTCATGTACCATTGTTAAGGTAAAGTAGTTAATATATGGGGATGAAATAAAGTCTAATTAAACATTCATATGAAGTGTACACAATGAAATATTTATAATATGTTAAAAGAAAAATATTTTTTAATGTATGCGCAAGTCTAAAAGTTGTAAAACTACTTAATTTTTAATCATATTTAGATATTGTTATTTTAATACTTTGATTGTTTGATTTTATCTAATTTTGTATTATACGTGTCGTTATTTAAATTTTTTAAAACCTAAATGTACTCGTAATTTTATTAATGTATCCGAATTGATATGATTGAAAATATATATTTGAAATGTATATTTTATGAAATGTCTTGATTTGACTGTACTGATTGTAGAAACAACACCGACTAGCTGAACATAACATGCTAAACTGTGACAGATGGTAAGATAATCCCAACTAATGACACTTCCAGGTAACGTGGACACCAGCTTCCTTACCTGTTGCTGGAATAGGCTGACATTACTACCTGCTATCATTTCCAAGATAACCGCTCCCCGCCACCCCCTCGCCTATGCTAAATTACTTGCCAAGATGTAATGGACTCAAACAATCTTAGCTATTCTTATTGTCGAATGACCTTAGAGAAAATACACTCATATAAGCGTGGAATATGGGAAAAAATCAAATGTGAAAGTCTCCTCAATTTTCTTCTTTCTGCTTCTCAGCTCTGTGCATCCAAACGGGATCCAAATCTCAACCTCTCCCCATCAACGAAGACCAAGTGAATTGCGAGTCTCTACAGCTCCATAGACCGCTCGGCCACCACTGCGGGTTTCAAGAGCTCCCCTTGTCTTCTGTTCTCCAAGACTATCTCAGCACTCCTCGTTGGAGGGGGACCGGAAATACCTCTCACAACGGGGCGGGTGGATAGCACCATCTTGAGACGTACTTCCGGTGAGCGACTGCAGAGCACAATCAGGCTCAGGTGCTACCAACCCCTCACCTCTCAAAGGTTGGCGGTACTGTCGCCACAAGTGAGGGGCGTGTGTTCCAGGATGTAGATCTCTTCACACCATGAGAGCTAGGACTAGTTTGAGGACAGCATCCCTTGGGGTGAGGGGAGAAGTCTACACCAGTGCTCATGCGGCCTAAGGCATCAGGCTCGAGAGAGACTGGATTGCTGGGGAAGTGGAAGGTCAAGAGTTGAATCTCGGCCCCAAGCACTGGGGGTGACGATGGGATTTCCACACGTTCATATTTGTAGTTTCCCATCCTCTCTCCACGCTATTACAGATGCACTTCTTCTAAACATCCCTTATCTCCCCTACTCCTTATATGAAGCTGTTAATAGCCCCAAAGTTTATTACTAGCATCGGTGGACGTGCGTACTGAATGCCAGACTCATTAATTATGGTTTGCCAATGACTGGGAGTTCAGAACTCAAACCTTTTCTGGAGATACTGAGTTGTATTTTTTTCCACTTTATATGTTTCCACCCTCCATCCCTGCAAATTCGGCTCTAATACCTTTAAATTTCTACCTTCTCCCCCACCCGATTAGTGTAAATGAAATGCAAATGTATCATACGGGTAGTAAGACTTTGATTAAAAAAACGTAATAATTGAAAATAGGCTCATAATAATAATTTGAGTGAATGGATTGGGCTTAGCCCACACCAATTATTATGTTACAGAATGAATGATAAGATACACCACATTGCCCCTGGTTTGTTTATCTTAATATAGAGACATTTACTATTTACTAGTAATATTTGTGAAACGAAATAAAATACATTATTGCAGAAACACTACACCAAATAGTACATAATATGATATAATATACACTGTTCCAGAAATATTGAGAAAAATGGAACATCTGCGTCCACCAAAGAGGTTAACAAACAAATTTATTTCTAAAATATTCATGAAAAAAAAAAATATATATATATATATATACAGGATGTTTCCGTGAAAGCTTGCAAAAATTAAACAGGACATAGGGGATGCTCCACCGAACACTTTGAGATGGGAACGTGAGGTCTGCGAAGCCAGCTAAAGGGGATATGGGCCTAAACATTTGGAGGAGAGCCTGACGTGTGTTTGGTTTACCTATAGTCCACAGTGTGTTTCTGTCTTATTGTATTTATATGCATGAACCAACGGCAGATGGTAGGTTTCCTCCGGTTTGTCAATGATATGCTATACTGTACAGTACTAACTGTACGTGATGTTACAACTAGATGTAAACACATTACATGCAATGCTTGATTGCAAATAAACCGGACATCAGTAACAGTGTTAGACATGTTTAGGCCCATATCCTACTTAGCTGGCTTCGCAGACCACACGTTCCCTATCGCAAAATGTTCGGTGGAGCATCCCTTGTGTCCTGTTTAATTTTTGCAAGATTTCACGGAAACATCCTGTATATATTTACTGATAGCTCAGATACTGTTGGTTTTAGCCTATAAAAATATACTAAAAATAACTTATTTTTATTTTTAATACGATAATAAGTTATTTCGTATCTCAAATAGCTGCAAGATATTATCATCAAAATTGGAAATTTCCGTTTATGTAAAGTACTACATAAGTCATTTTTATTATAAAACGACAGCTGCCATTGTATTAATTGTAATAGTAGATAGCAAAATTTAATCAAAAACGTTAGAGTGGATTTCCAGAAAATAAATTTGTTTTCTTTTTGGGGACCTTATGAAAACCCTAGATGCCAAGTTTTAGCCCAATCATTAAAATGGTTTTGGCTTTATAGGGCAAGATACAGACAGACAGCGCTACGCAAAACACTTTTTCTGTTTAGAGGGTCATGAAACGTCAACATATTTTATGAAAATTTTGAGGTGTTTTTTTTACGAACACAGTACATCTCTCTCAAAATGGTTGAGAGGATGTAAAGGAAGAAGAATAAATAAAGCAGATAGAGAAAAATAATGGAGAAAGAGGTAGATAAATAGTTTCAACACATTTTTTTAAATTAAATCTCAATTTCAATTGCTAATTAAAGGTTAAGGATTCCATCGAGTCAAACATTACCTAAAAGAACGTTAGTTTCATCGTCAATTTCAAGAAATAATAGTACCAAGATAAACTTAGTTCATACAGAAACATAATACAATTTTAATTATATTTTTCAGCATTATTGATTAGGAAATAAATTTAGGAAGTTAGATGATAACCACTTCAAACTAATACTTCAATAATACATTTAAATGTATTACTATTCAGCATTAAAATCAAAACAACCCTAGCAGCCAATAATAGGTAACGTAAAGGAACATCTTTGAGAGATGTAAAGGGCACCCACAGTAGTTGAGGTGGTATCTGACGGCTAAGAAAAACTACTGTATCTCCAATCGCCAAACCATTATGATTTGTAAGACCACATGTCGATTTGGTGTTACGTTTGACAGAACATTGACGCAAACAATTTGTTGTACATTACTTACAGTTTTTATATCAGTGAAACAAGAACATATTAGTTTGGATGTGAGAATATCAATTTGGAGGCTTCTTTTTCCGTGTAAGTGGGGTCTAGGGCTCACTTAAAAAAAGCTTTTAAAACAATAGCTTTTAGCATGTGGTGTGTTCCTCTGATGGCGAACCAGCCAAAGCAAGGGTGGTTGATGACGTCATACAACCGTCAAGGTGGTTGTGTTCTTCTTACTTTGTGGCTCTCTCTAAGCTAAAAACACTTCTTTAATTTATTTTGGTGGCCAGCTATAACAAGATACAAGTGTGAATATAATACTTTTTAGTTAATTATTAACCTATTATAATATCTCTTGTTGCCACAATCGCAAAATGAAAACATAATAGTTTAATTAATATATTTTGTCCTTTCAATAAGTTACTAAAACGTCAATAATACAACATTAGTCACTTTCAGCCAATGTTTTCTATAAATAATATTCTGCTAGCTGTCATATACCACCCATATACGCAAGCTATATTGTAACAAATAATGGGACCCACCTCAGGGGTGGACAGGAGACAGAAAAACAATTTTAAAAAAGCTCATATAATAATAATTATTATTATTATTAGCACCGCGTCTTACTACCCGTTCGGGTTATACGCACTTACGCTAATGTGTAATGGTAAGGTGATTGTGAGATGAAATGAAGGACCTACAGTTTAACGTGGAATCCGAACCACGGTGGAGGCCTGGCATTCCCCACATTCACAAGATGTCTTGTCAGAGGTGAAGGAAGGGTTTGGTAATCAGATAAATCTGTGCCGGGACCGAGNGAAGGGTTTGGTAATCAGATAAATCTGTGCCGGGACCGAGGATTGAACCCCGGCCGCCCGCACAGAAGTCTGACACCTTACCCCTACACCACCAGGTCACCAGAAAGCTCATATAAACATATGATCCATTTGACCTGGTTTCTGAGCTACAGCCAAGTGATTCCATTAAACTCTTTGTATAGCATACTCGATAGCTCTCGACCTATTGACTAGGCATCTTCTATGGGTAATGAAAGAGTGCGGCATTCTACGACATGACTGCAGGCTTGCATTCAAGCATAGAAGGGCAGTTTTTAGCACGTCCCATGAGGTTAGACGGTTCCACATTTCTGGAGTACAAACATGACTATAGCTCGGAAATAAAGTAAAATGGGACACGTGTTTATATGAGTTTTTTTAAATTGTTTTTGTGTCTCTTGTCCACCGCTGAGGTGGGTGTCCCACACGATACGGTACATCCTGTATAACAAAAGTAAAATGTAGATATTTTATTCCATTTTCATAGAAATCTATATTTATCACTCATATAAAATAGTAATTTTATTTGTCATTGCACGTTAAGTTTCTTGCACTAGCGTTGTTCAATTCGAGATAATATTTTCTCTAACTTCAAAAATAAAAACCAGTATCAATGGGTGTACTACCGATTGTTCTGCAAAATATCAGGACCTCCCCCTCCCCTACTCCCCAAAAAGCGTACTGTCCTGTTATAATAGTACAATCATCCTAAGTATACCTCACTATTCGAAATAAATTAATGAAAGTGTTAGTTATTACTGGTGAGAAAATATTTTTTTTTTGTCCTCAACAAATGGCATTAATAAGTGTCTTTAACACTTGACATCAATGTAAATGTAATTACCCAAGAATATAGCGCTGCCACTTTTACTTTGTCAATTAGCTGAACTGTCTTGGCAAGAGTAGCCGGTTGGCGGCGTGGGCCCATTGTACAAAGAGAGCTCTAAATTATAGTAAAAATAGCGAATTACTCTGTTCAGGAAAAAAAACACTATTCTCTATGAGAGACTTCCAACTCGCTGTCGGTCCGAGGTTCATTGAGAGCTCTCTTTTGGCACGGTAGAGAACTAAGCAAGCTTCATCAGAATTGAACCGATGTCGGTGGCTTGGTCAGTCAATAACACTGTACCCGTGAATAATATTTTGTTGACTAATTAACTTTTCTTCAATATTTCGATTAATTTGTTTGTTAATAATTCAAGCACGGTCACACGCAATTGCAATGAAAGACAGGTTTCAACATGTGAGCCGCACGAACATGTGATAAAACTTTGATATCAATAATTTACATTTTAATTGTATTTGTATTATTACTGACCGAGAGTACCAAGGTCATGTTTTAACTTGACCATCCGGCATTTCATCTGTCTTTAGGTTTTATTTTATGGTTGGTTTTTAATATTTTTAGTTATATTATACTTGAATATATCTTAATTATTTAAAGCATTCACCACTACAACTGTTGAATGCTTGGACCAATTTAACGAGATTCAACCGGGAATTTTAGTGAACCTAGGAAAAACAGGGCATTCCCATGGTTTTTCGCTGGTTAGTCATTTCAAGATGGTGACCACTCAAGATTCTGTGTGCTTGTTTAGCGTTAACTGACAAGTGCGTGGACCGATTTCAGAACAATTTGGAAGGGTCATTCCTTGAACCTAGATCAACTGACGCATATATATATATATTTACATATATTGTGAGTCTGACGTCTTAAACCATGTGAACAATAGTTATTATCTATTAATATAAGTCACTAATGAATACAGTATTCATTTGTTTTCTTCTTAACTTGATCACAAAGATAACAAATCAACTTTAAATCCAAGAAAATATTTTAAGAGATTTTGTAAATTGAAATCCAAGAAGAAATAGTAACAATTATAACATATGGCGTACAAGCCTAGTGGGTGGTAGGACAAGTATTAAAAAAATGGCATAATTTGTAGCATGATTTACAATACATAGCATTATTTGGAATGGAGGGAGCGAGGTCTACTGTTCACAGAACTACTCTATTTGTTTTTAGCACAGCGTCCTACTACCCATTCAAGCTATCTAAATATGTATACTATTGGTGTAGAGTCTATAAAGGGAGATTTAAGATTAAGTGCACCCTCATTTGCGTGAAGGGGTAATGGAATAATCATATATAAAAAAACTTATTACACTTGACTGAAAATCGCATCCATACCATAGGGTCACCATATTTTCAAAACAAAAAGATGAAATATTTTGACTTTTTCCTGACTCAAAGAAAGGGACAAAAAAGGGAAACATGTGGTTCGCTCTACATAAGAATTCAATAGTATGCAATTAGTATATAGCATATTTAAAAAATTTATTTTTCCACTTGGAATACTAGAACTGAAGTGTATTAGAGAGTATAAACATTGATCTATTTGCCTTATGACATAATCACTTAAAGAAATAAGACTTTATTACAGGAATGAGAACTGCACTATAATGTAGTAGCTACAATGTACGAACCCAAACACAACTTTTACCACTTGCTATTCGTTTAAACCCCTGATGCAGCAGTGCTACCATACGTTGCAACATTAATCAGACTGTTAAATTTCGACTTATCACAATAGTTGACAATCGTCACAGCGTGAACATATTCAACCTCGGATAATTATGATTATCATTCCACGCATCATTAGTAGAGCCTTTCATGCATTTGGCATTCAAAACTTTCAAAGCATCAAAGCATTTTTTTAAAGGGACAAAAGGAGACAGGAATTAACAAAAAGGGACAATTTAGCGGGCCGTTCAAGTTTCATTAGGACAAGTATTCTAATGCTGTAGATATCACTGGGCGTAGAAAATAATAGTTAGGGCCCGGAATTTGATGACTTAAAAATGTCCAAAAAATCACCTATGAACTAGAAATGCTAAAAACTTACTTAAACTTTACAAAAAAAAAATCACCTTAAAAAATGAACACAACTTATAATAAAAGCACACCTCTATATCAAACATGTTCTTTACAAAATAATTGAAATAAAAAAGTACATGCAATGATAAGCCTTTAACAACTAAATTTTTGAATTCTGCTAAATATAATATTGAAATATCTGCCTCAAAAGTAACAGCTATCCCCTCCCAACGCAACCCTCCCCAGTCTAGTTGTTGTGTCTCACCGGGCAAGCAAAGAGGTACAAAGTTAATTTTCTGCATTCTCTTTTAGTTCCAACAAATATGTGTTGGCAACATTTATGTATTTATAAAATATTGATCTATCTATAGTAGGCCTATTAAAAAATTCTTACTCAATATGAATGCCTTAAAACACTCAAAATTTAAAAACAACTCAAAAAGGACACAAACCAAGAAAATTTAATCTATATTTCCAACATGACAAAAAGTGACACATTTTTATAACCAGGGTAGCATCAACAGAATGTATGTGCCCATGAGCGTTGGCTGAAATGTATAAAAAAAATAGAGGACATGTCATTAAAATCCGGCCCCTGATAATAAATAATACGAGTCGCTACTGAGGCAATATTTTAGTTATCTTGCAAAAAAAATGTTTGCTATAAAAACTGTAGAAATACAACTCTATAAACAATCTTTTGTTCTAAAATAAACTTGGTCGAAGGGTTTCTATAATGTTTTTATTTTTATCTAGACAATACTATCATATTTATCTTGTATTATGAGGTATTTAAAGTGCAATTTATGAACAGACTGATTATATCAGCACACAATTTAAACCTGAGTTAAATCTAGAACATACACAACTACAGCCTTTAAGAGCGCTCATCACATGCCATTCAACTCTGTGATAGAGTTTGGCCAGACTGACAAGCGCGTGATTAGCAGATAGCTCTCGATAGCCGCTGAGGAAACAGAGGTTCGAATCTTGGCTCAGTGAACTGAGGGTGGTTTTTGACAAGTGATTTATTGTTGTGGTTTTCCCATTCTATATCTGCGCTAATGGTGATTCTTATTTGTAAAGGCCTACTTTGATAATATTAAAGTATTTTAACATATCAGTTTTACATATATATACACATATAGGTATGGTTTGTGATTTTAACAATTAAATTAGGCAGTTAATAACAAGTGCGCTTAGCCTATCGATAGTAATAAAAATGTCAAAATGAGAAGTTTTCCTAGCACTCAATTAACCAACATACAATAATATTGGCTAGCGCCTGTAAACTAGACTGTACTGGGTCGAGCGCGCGCTCTGGTTTGGCCACCTCTCATTACAACCAATTCTAGCGTGTCAATCAAATTGATTGAACACCTACAAGTAAAAAGTTCACTATTTATGTAATTGGGTGCCACGTTGGAATTATATCAAG
>CABFVX010006971.1:0-12876 GCA_902151425.1 Timema shepardi
CACGTCTTGTCAGAGGTGAAGGAAGGGTTTGGCAATCAGATAAATCTGTGCCGGGACAGAGGATTGAACCCCGGACCCCCAGCACACAAGTCTGACACCTTACCCCTAGACCACAAGGTCACTGATCGTGGTTCAATTCTGGTTGAGTGTACTTAGGGTGTTTTTTCCTAAATGGTTTTCCACTCTCCTTCCACACAAATTCAGATATACTTACTTTCTCTAAATTTAACCTAACAAAGTAGTGTAATTTACATAATTGTATAACCAGAATGGGTTGTAAGATGTGGTGCCAAGAATTTTTTAAAAACATGAATAGTTAGGTTAGGTAGGAACCAATGAAAGTTAGGTTTGCATAGTAATAATTATTTGAAACATAGATTTGGATTTTTATTTATGTTACGTCGTCTAACCTTTATACTTGGAGCAGCAGTTGTAATCGGTTTAGTTGTGACAGAAAATTGTGCGAGCTTACATTTAAATCCAATAATCAATGTCCAAGATTTTTTTAAATAATATATAAAGGAAATTGAGTTATTTGCAACAGGTTTGATATGAAAAAATGTTAAATGTGGTTGATTTAAGGTGCGGTAGAAGGGAGTGCAAGTATTTTTCAGTTTTTATAGAATATAAATTTGTTGGCAAAAATTAATCAAATATTTCTCCAGTAGCAACATAGAGTTTAGTTTTCTGCACATGCTAATATCAACAGTTCTTGAATATCTGTCAAGGGTGTACTGGAATGTTGTCAAAACGTCTTCTCTTTATTTAAAATGTGTTGACAACATTCCAGGACACCCTTGACAGATATTCAAGATCCTTTGATATTAGCACGTGCAGAAAACTAAACTCTACATTGCTACTGGAGAAATATTTGATTTATTTTGGCCAAAAAATGTAATGCTATAAAAACTGTAAAATTACTCGTGCTCCCTTCTACCGCACCTTAAACGATTATTTCATGTTTCTAAAACAATTATTTATTATCTTTCCTAAGTAAAATATAGGTTATAAAATAAGATTTTGATTGAAAATAAAAATAAAATTGCTTTAATGCTCAGTATTTTGTGTGCCTACCCTTCCAAAATTACATCTTAGATCTAGTAATTTGTAGGCTGGCAAATACATCAAGCCAGCCCCTAAAATACTAAAATAAATCTTATAAATTGGGCTCATTATGTAAAAGTGGTAGGCTATATTTATTTTTAAATATTAATAAATAACCCCTTTGAAATGTCACTTTAATTAAAGTTAGCAAGAGCACTCACCCATATTGGAATAATGTCTTCGTTCTGATGCCACAGCTCGTAACTGAAGTTTAATACTCTCTTATAGATGGGATCATACAAAGAGTTTGCTAAAACGCCATGAACTTCTGGGAAAAGGCCAGTGGCGATTGAGTGGTGATTAGGAAATGTCTTTGTTTCAAAAACATTTCTCATGTACTCTGCATGGGTTCCTAAAGTTTTAAGCTTTTGTAATGTTGGAGTCACTTGCTTTTCAAAATAGTTGTGTCTGAACCCATCATACGAGACAATAAGAAGCAAGGGGTGCTGTGATAATGAATCTACGAAATGTAGTAAAGGTATGGTTAAAAAAAACACTAGAAAATTGAAATACATTATTTTTTCCATTGCTATCTAATTTTAGTGATGTGACAATCAGTTCTCAACACCGAATTTAATCTGTACGCGGTCTTTATTTCTTCTAAATAAATAAAACTATGCATACCATTGATAAGGTAACGAGTTTAAGGTAAGAATAAAGGCTTAAAGAAAGGTGCATTGTCCAAATTTTGCTCTGGTCACTTTGTTATGTATATTCCAAAAGTTAATTCAAACATAATTTAAGACATGACAGCAAATATGGAATACTAAATGCAATACACATTAGTTATTAATAAGTACCCCTCCATATAGTACAACCAATTACCAAATAATATTTAAAAACACCACATTTCATTAAACTACGCAGACAAAGTAAAAGTCAAATGGGTAGACTTAATCGCTTATTGTAAAACCACAATACAAAAGTGACACTCAAAACCCATGGCTAGCAACAGACAGACGCAGTGTAGCCAACTCAGAATACCAGGAAGTTTTAAAATATCAATCTAGAGAGAAGATAATGAAGTTCGTTCGGATGACCATAGTCTCGGTTTTGAACTGGTAACTATATAATATATACATATTAATAAAGTACAAGTTTGGTTCCTTCATTACCCCTGAGAATCGGTAGCAAATAAATGTATTTAATACCAAAAAAAGGCGGTAAATCAGCTGAACTCCTTCACTAATTAAGGTTACGAGTGAGATTATAAACAATAACCACTAACCTAGAAGTTTAATAGACAAAGGAAATAGAATCTCCCTGGTCAGAGTCTTTCACTCTACCTTGTCACACATTATTATAACTTCAGTGGGAATGGATGAAGTATTATCAAAACTGCTCAAGATGTGTGAATAGGAACTACCCCACCTTGTTGACATTACAAATAATACTTTTGAATAAGGCATTTTCCCGCAAGACTCAAAATTCCCAAAGTCTACTCAAAGGACAACCGTGGTAGCAAGGAAGAAGCTTGAGCTACAGGCCCAATATCCCTGGTAGCGTCCTTATTTAAGGTCATTGAGAAATATAATGGCACATCTTAAGATGATTTACCATCAATTTTATTGTGCAAATTTAACAGTTGTATGATTATAATCTATAAATAGTGACTACATTATTTCAAATCATCACAGTTCATGAGCTATAAGGGGCCAAACTTGTTATTTTGTTCTTGCGTGAACGTAAAGTAATTAATATATGGGGCTGAAATTTAATATATAACTAGACGTTCATATGAGGCATACAGAAAAAATATTAATATATATTATTTTCTTATAATATGTTAATATTAATCTCATTAATCATAATAATTATTATTTCATTAATAATATTAATATAATTAATATTTCATTGTTTAAACCTCATATGAATGTCTCGTTATACAAAATTTCAACCCCAAACATAAATTACTTTGCCTTAGAAATGGTACGCTAAAAGTATAAAATAGCTATAAAATGGCTCGTCGACAGTAATGATTTGAAACCATTAAATCAATATTTGTAGATTATAATAATTACACTTGTAAAAATAATGCAATTAAATATTTATAGACAAATGACCCTAAGTGGAATGAGCATTTAAACCAAAAGTTTCATCCACTGGCGCAACCAGGATTCGTTTGCGGGTAGGGGGAGAGGGGGGTTGGGTAGATTCACTGACCAACTAAGCAGGGTCCATTGGTTTTTCCCATGGGAAAATTTAAAATTTAAGCACTGCAAAAAGCAAATGCATCAAAAGAAATACAATAATATCCAAAATAATTTAAAATCTATAAAAAAAAGTAATAATTCTCTAATTATTATGACTATTAAGTTTTTATGAACACATTCTTATCTATGCATACTGCTTGAATATACAAACATGTAAGTTTCAATAAATTGTATTTTGGAAATTTGATTCAAAAAAACTATTTTATGAGCTCAAATCTGAAAATTCAAATAATCAACTTGCAACTCTTAACTAACAAAATCATTTTTGTAATTATTCACTTTAGTCTTTTGTTAATTTTCCTTGGCTTCATAGAAAGTTAATTGAGAACTTCATCCTCCCCATATGGAAAAATCATATCTGGGCCAGATACGTCCGGGATTGGGGCAGATCTGGGCCTTAGACAGAATAGAGAAGTAATTCCATAAAATAAACACAAGCCACTGTATTCTAAGCCGTGTGGCCTAACAGCTGCACAGGGCGATAAAGTTCAAGGGGATGGAAAAATAATATGTTAATAAGACAAATATATCAAACTTGAATATAACCAGAAAGTAAATTTATATCATTTTGCGTGAAGTATAAACAAATTGCTATACATTAGCCCTCTTTCATCATTCGTTATTAAAGAACAACTATTTCATATTTACTAAGTCCAAGTAATGACCCATTTTATTGGGAAATCAATGACCAAACCTGGGATCAATAAATAAAAAATTGTATCAATCAAAACAATGATGCTGATTTTTCTCATTCCTCACGGCGATACCTTGACGGAATACAACAATTTTGCAGCAATTTTTTTTTTTTTCAAAGGGGTTTTGGTAAATGGTGTAACTATTAATGGACTATTTATTGGATTTTAGAATGGATATCCAAACATTTGCTATACATGATTATTTGCATGGACAAGTAAATTTATATGGTTTATTCAATTGCACTAAAATCAAAGTCCAAGATATGTGTTACAATATATAAATACAATTAAAAATAAATTACTCATATGTATAAGTTTTACAACCATATAATATCTGTCAACGCTGTGAGTAGGTGATAAGTAATGTTGATGTTTGAGGTTGGGAAAGAGGGGGAGGGTTATAAAATAAATAACTGCACAGGCATTGCATACCCTAAATACGGCCCTGCTAACAGCTATTTATACTTCCTCGCTTACCGAAGCGGCCGTGGTCAAATTGGTACTCACGGAACGCTTAGGACCTGCCAGTTCACTTCTGCCTCTATCCCATATTAACTGAGCGAGCCAATGAAGAGTAATGTGTGACCTAAATAAACATGTGCTCAAAATATATGCACTTTTTCAAAAATATATTTTATGAAATGTTCAATATTGGTCTACATTAAATAAAATTAATGTTCTTTACAATAAAGTAAAAAACTTACGTTACTATGCAAATAATCAGAAAAAACAGTTGGGTTGTTTCGCGGGGGAGAAGCAAAACAAGCTATGTTTATTCCTAAGTTGTGATTGACTGATCTTACAGCATACAAAAATATTTTATCAAATTGTTTAGATCGTTTAAATAGGATCAACTCGAGTATAAAACGAGAGATTTCGGGAATAGGACATTGGATGAATCTAATCTTTAAAAAGATGTTCAGGCGATGACCACTGCTTAAAATAGCTTCTATAGATATCCAAAGTTTATATATATCCTAAGCACCTCCTTCTAGGGGCATCCAATTTCTAAACATTAAAAATATACAGTTTAATGAACATCGTTTTCCAAGGGAACCCTCAAGTGAATAACTCTTAAATATCATATATAGTAGAACCAAAGGCTAGGTCAATTTCTATTAATTAAAAACTATATATTTAAGTAAAACTAAATTATTACGCCTTATTATAAAACCTTTTTTTTTAATGATTAATGCGATATACACTATGCACTATTAGTAATGCATTAATACGAACTTAGCCAAACGTAAAGAAAGCCAGGGTTATATTTGGTAAACCAATCTAATTGTTTGGAAAAAAAAACCATGTGTATAACATAGGTAGTGCCGCTAATATGCTACCCTTTTAGTTTATAGAATTCATAGATTAATATAATAGTATCAGGTTGACCAGCCTGTTATTTGTAAATTGACATGGCTGTTATAGTATATGATTAAATAAGTACTTTTTTAAATATCAATATAGATTTCATAATAATTTAAAATATCTTGTGATCAGAATAATTCTAACTTCTGATTTAAAATAACTTTGTTAATAACTCACAATTAATAATCATTCCTGTACACTTAGTGGAACTTAAAGAAAAATTAAAGAAAGAAACGTCTTTTAGGTTATCATGGCGGGTAAACAATACGGACTAATCCTGCCGAAAAAAGAATCATTAAAGCCTCGACTTTCAGTATTTGGAGAAGAAAGCGATGAAGGTGAAGATGGAACTGATTGGGTTCAGAAAGCGCTCAAACGAGAGGCAGAGAGAAGCGTTCAAAAGAAACAAACGCAACTGGACATAAAGCGTGCTCTCGAACAGGATGAAACGGTATTTCAATATGATGAAGTGTTTGGTGAAATGACAAAGAAGAAAGAGGAAGCACAGAAAGTAAAGAAAGCTGAATCTCAGAAGTCACGCTACATCCCGGCATTAATGCAACACGCCGAGCGTCGTAAGCGCGAGCATGAGCGTCGCACTGAGCGGCAACTTCAAAAGGACAGAGAGGCTGAAGGGGATGAATTCAAAGATAAAGAATCTTTTGTAACTTCTTCCTATCGTAAAAAGGTAGAAGAGTTTGCAAAAATGGATGCTGAAGATCATCATCAAGAGAAAATCGAAGAATTAATGGATGTCACTAAACAAAAAGACATGAGTGCGTTCTACAATTCATTGTACAAGCAAACTGTAGAACCTGAAAATACCCTTATTAGTGAAGGTAAAATGAAAGTCAAAATTGATAAAGCCGACAAAAAATCAAAAGAAAAATCTTCAGATAAGAAATCAAGACAGTACCGTAAACGAAAAAATTCAACCACATCTGGGTCGTCTTCTTCCGAAGATGAACATTCACCAAAAAAGCGTAGAACAAAAAATAAAAGCAATGTGACTGGCGACACTGACGACTCCTTGAGTTCATCCAGTAGCAGCGAACAAAATGATGAAGTATTAAAGACCAAAGAAGTTATCAAGGAAGAAGAAAAGGAAAATTTTGTTTCTGGTTCAGAAGAAGGAGAAATATGCTCAGCGGGAGGAGATGATAAAGAAGTGCAAAGTCCCACGAACACTATCACCAAAGAAAAGACCTCCAGCCATGATACAAATGAAGATAAAAGTAGTAAGCCAGCAAACACTGAGAAAAATCCTCCAGCAACTCCCAAGGTCAACATTTGGGAAAAGAGAACTGTTGGAAATGTGTTTGAAGAAGCATTACGGCGATACTTTGAAAGGAAAGCTGCCAAGTCCATGAAAATTTGACTGAGCATCAACAGACTTTTTTTATGGTAGTATGAACTGTTGGTGGTTTTTGATGAAAGAAAATATATTGTAAATGTTTTCAATATTGGCAAAGTATGGAGTAGGCCTATTACCAGGAAATGCAGAGTTTGTTTAAACTAAGTTAGGCCTACTTGTGAAATGTTTGTCCCACTAATTTCTTATTTGAGCAATCATATTCGTTTCTTTTCTAAGTCCACTTTTTTGATTTGTAGCAAAAATGAACCAAATTGTGTGAAATATTTCTAAAACTGTTGATTTAAAGTGCAAATATAGATTCTTAGTGTTTTGAGCTGTAAAAACATAATGTGTAAATTATATTTTTTATAGCTTTGAACATAAATATCACTTTCAAAACAATTTGTTGTTAAAATGCTTAAAAGATTTCAGATTCAACTGGTGAATCTTGTAAATATCACAACATACAATTCACTTACTTGTACCATAAGGCCTACTACACATATTTGTCATGAAAACATTAATATGGGATTGATATTTTAAGCACAAGGTGACGAAAGATTATTATTTTAGCCAACAATATTTTTATAAGCAAAGATTGTTAACTTTAAAAACTTAAAACAAGTGTTTCAAGTGAGGTGAAAGCTTCACACATCCCTTCTTCATATGTTAACAATTGTTAATTGGGAGTGAAAGAGTTGAATGTTAGCTTACTGAAGTTATAACACATTTCACACGGTACGGCACCGTTTTAACAATATGCTGTAAAGAGGGCTTACAGATTTATTAGTGTGAAAAAATAAATGGTATCTAAAACTCTAAAACGTATTATAAAAGAAATTAGTATATGTTTAAAATATAAATGAAGTAGGCCTCTCCTCAGAAATTACAGGGGGGGGGGGCATTATTAAGTAGCTGGTCAGGGGAAGTGGAATACTCTGCAATATTTAACTAAAGTTAAAGAGCTCCGAGCAATGTACATGCGTCAAAAAACAAGATAAGAAGCCAAGATTCATTCTCAACTAGCTCTAATACGATGGGACGGACTGGAGTAGTTGCAATACTCATAACAGGTCCAAGAAACAATGTTTTTTCTTGGAGCATTGCCTCCGAGTATTCGAAGCTCGGCATAACAGACGAGATCCAGATCCTTCTATTCAAGGTAACCTGGCGATCCAACCCTCAAATCCTGTACTTTTTCACGGGCAATAGCCGCTAGAGAAACATGGGCTTTTGTCTGATCTCCAGACACCAAGTAGCCCACCTACCTCCCTCCAGAATGAAGAATTGACAGCCCTTTGTGTCATCTTGGCACTCAATGTCACAACTCTGGACCTGCCACGTGGCTGGAACCTGCACTAGGCCAAACATCTGCCTGAGTTTATGTCGTACCATCTGAAACTACTGGTTGGAGTGCTGCCTTGTGTCAATATACTATACCTTGACCCTTTGACAGTGACAGGGGCAGAAGCACGAGATGAATCGAGGAACGTCCAGTTTCCCAGACCATTTATCATCCATTTACAAAGCCACAGATCCCAAGTGGTGTACAGGAATCGACAACCAACTTGCAGGGGTGTGAACCACACATCCTAGAGACACAAGAGAAGACAAGATCCCGAAACAGTGATGGTGGCACTGACATCTCCGTATTCGGTTCCTGCACCTCTTCCCTCGATCAGCATTTAGAGACATGAATCCATCTACCAATTTTTAACAATGTTTATAAATTTTTGATAGCTAAGTATAAAATAAAATAATGTGTTCACGTGATACTGTTTGGCCAGAACCTCGGTAATTAATACAGCATATCTAATTACAGTCAACTCTTGATTCTATGAGCTTTCGCGATTCCATGGAAAAGGGTCTTAATCTCGAAGGGGTCATCATTGGAATTTGAACCGATCTTGTTTCACCCCCGACCCTCTTATGCAAAAATTGCATTTTTTAGACAACACGTGGAAAAAAACCTACTTATTTCTTGAAAAATTCCATTATGGAGGCCTGCTTCTTCTTAGCACCAGTTTTCTCAACGAAGTCTTTCACATTATAGAACTAGGGCCACAGCTCTTCTCTGGCGCTTAAGTGCTCTTGAGTAGATGTCCCCGGCTTTCAGGACATCTTTCGTTGTGGGGATGTCTTCAGGCTCTTCTTCTTTTTCTTCCTCCCCCTCTTCATCGTTGGGCTCCTGCTGCTCCATTATTATATCGGCGATCGGCGTCATCGAGGGTACCCCAAACTGTGATATCGTCTGCTGTAATGTGCTCCTCATCGTGCAATCTGGGGCTAATTTCTGCAATGTTTCCTCGCTGCATGGCCGAGTGAAAGTCAGGGGGGGGCAGACGAAGGTGTCGTTGATGGCTTAGGCTATGGTTTCATGGAAGAACCCACCTGTGGTTCCGTAGAGGGGTCTGGCTGGGAATTGGCATCCACTGGAGGTGGGTGTCTAGGTCTTCAGGTCTGGCAGTGGTGGGAAGCACATGAACGGCAGCCTCTTCGTCGACTGGTATGACAAAGTGGGCGTGTTGGAAGCAATTGGTGATTACCGCCGGACTCGCGGGTCTCCAATTGGCGCCAATTCATTCCATGGCTCTAAGCACTTCCCACTTTTTGACCTTTTGGTCCATGTCGAGATTCCACACTATACCCCACACAAGTATCTCGCGAAACTTCACCTTCACTTGCTGGATTATCCCCTGGTCTAGGGGCTGAAGCATGCATTATACTAGAATGAATATTTAAAGTTCTGTCACTCAAGGAATGCTCAACTTCACAAAAAGTACCAAAAGATGGTAAATCATCTTCCTTATCATTTGGTTCTTGCAAAGCTAGGTAGTATATACAAAGTACTATATATATACTAGGAACTATAATCGGTCTGCCATTAGAAGGACTCAAAACGTTATTAGTTGACATTATGAACATCCTAGCTTCAAGCTATGCGTCTATTGAAATTGGCATATGCACTAACATTTGATCACTATCAAAATCAGCGTTAAATGCTGTGCAGACAAGCGAAAGTAGTTGTATTGCTTTGCTTTCAATAAGGACTGGTTCAAAAGCCTGAATACCAAGTCTATGTAATGTAGGTGCTCTATTCAACAAAATAGGATGCTCTTTTATTACCTCTTCAAGCATATCCCAAACGTCTGGTTTTTCAGCTCTTATAAATTTACTATCAAACTTAATAGTTGACGCCATACCAGTTCTTTGGAAGAAACACCAGCTCGATGTTCCTGATTTGGTCGAGAGCAGGATGTGCGAGACAATTGTCGACGAAGAGCACAACTTTTCTATTTGCGGTGTTTATATTTGAATTGAAGTCTTAAAGCCACCTCATGAACATCCCCGAGTTCATCCATGCATTCTTATTAAAATCTTAGTCACAAGTCAGGATGTTGCACTGGGGTTTCTTGAACTTCCCGATCACGAGGGGCATGCCGCCGCGCAATCTCTGTCTTTGTAATCTTCTTCTCATCCACTTCCTGGATCATCTCGTACTACTTTATGAGCATCAAGAAGGTCCTCTTTCCACTCATTTTGTTGAAATTGGATGTTTGTAACAAATAAAATAATAACTTGGATTGTCAAAAATCATTCACAAATTCAAGCGAAAAACATACCAAATCGAGAATCGAAATAACAATGGCAAAAACAAGCCTGGCGCGTGATGTAGCGGCGGTCGTGCGCGGGGAAACATTGGCTTGCTTGTGGGAAGGGATGGACAGAGTCAAGTACTATTGGCTGGCATTGATGAGGTGGTGTCTATTTTTAAACCTGACCCACCCCAATTACTAGTAATACAGCACTCACATAGATAATCACAATGCAGCAACCTAAATGAATGCAACAAACACATTTTTCGGTCGATTCCCTTAACATTTTCGACCTTTTCTTCCACATTTTCACAGTTCCCTAAAAAGGGTTGTTACTTTGAGAGGGACGCTTTTCCTGGGGTCATAGAATCAAGAGTGGACTGTGTAATGAAAACTACCCCGACCTAAAAAAACCCTAACCTTCTATGTATCAATAAAATGTTTGATTAAATCGGCATTTTAAGGTTTTTAGAATTATTGTTAAAATGTGATCTGTGTTGTTAATGATGATTTCTAAATGTGTTCCATTTGAAATGTTATTGTTGGGCAAGTTATTTGAGGAAATACATGTTGATAAATAGAAGATTTGGATTTCTAGGGTTAGGATAGTTTGTAATAATAATAATAATAATAATCACATTAACTTTTTTGTTTAGAGCTAAGACTATACCATAACTTTGAATATTTACATTTGCTAGTGCTTTAGGTGAGTACATTTTTAAGTTTTTATCTTGAAAATGTGCCCTAAAAATTATATTGGTATTGTTTTTATCTCCATATTCTTGTTTGCATTAATACAGTAGGTAATAACAAAATAATGTACTAAGTCATCTGATGACAAGTATGTCCCATCCCCTATTTGTATCAGTCATAAAATATTAACCTAATGAAGCACACTATACTCCTAGGTTATCTTGTACCATCTAGGAAGGAGCTAGGTAATTGTCTAGCCTCACAACTGCAGAGTATTAAAAGGCTTTAAGGCCCTTGGCCCTGTCTAGTGCAAGTTTAAAACCTATATTGTGGGATGCTGAAAGGTGTGGTGTGGCTTTGCAACCGACCAAAGTATCCTTCCGCGCCAACAATACCGGGCAGGTCTTGTGGAAAAATCAAACGTTTGGAAATATTAGTTTTCTCAAGAACAAGAGAAATTTTTAATTTTTATAGTAATATTTACAATAGAGGAGGTGTGTATATAAAAAGTATTAACTTAATCAACATGCATCTATTCTTTAACCAACCGTTTCAAAAAGAAAATTGCACAATAAAATTTCTTGAAGATAACCACTTGTTCCCATGGCTCTGCATTTCCAGGCCAAATGAAAAGGGTCAATCACCTTAAATAACAAAAACCCTGGGTAACAATTGTTGGGTTACTTATTTCAGTACAATTCATTGTTATCACATGTGTCATTGTGTTTGAAATTGTTATAATAATACTGATATTAAATAGCCTACGTTAGCTAATGAACATTCCTCAAAAAGCTTATTGTTGCTCAGTTGAAGAAAAATATGCATGCAGCCATGCACACACTCCTGTTTGAATTAGCACTAAATTCTCTGACAACACTAATTTCAAGAAAGTTTTTCATATCCTAATTAGATTAATTAATTTATCAGGCATCTTATGTGTGTCTAAAAGTAGGACTTAACATATCAAAATTATAGTACTGGTAGGTCTTGGTTTTGATGACTATAACAGTCAAATTGTTTGACTTATCTACAGTTCATTTAAATAAATCAAGTTGGTACAGCAATGCATAGGACTAATTTATTTTACCCTCTAAATTAATACCCCTTAGAATAAGATATTTTTAAATAACTTCTGTGTTGTATGTTCTAATAAAAATAAAATATTGGTCCAACACACAGATATTGGACGGGTCGGTAACTAGTTGACTGAATCGACCAGTCAATCATGTAATTGTCTGTCAATTACATAGAAAATTGAGTTTATTATGAACATTTATATTCTATTTATTATATTATATATTTTTCAATAAGTGTGAGGGTGACGTATTTGCGGACAGTTGAGTTGTTGAGTTTAAGGCATTTAAAACAATAAAAAAGAAAAAGAGTGCTCAAAACAAGTTGCAGTGCCATGATCTAGGAGGATGACTGTACTGATTTACAATACTGCCTGATGTGTGTGTATCTTACGGCAGATACTATTTTGGTCCTTGTTAAGGCTACTAATGATAAGTGCTGAGCCTCCAGATTGGTACATCATGGTCGTGAATAGGGATTATTGTGTCACGTTTATGTCATTGATGGTCAAAGCTAGAACTAGGGATCCTCTCTCCCACCTCACTCTAGACATGGTCAAAGCTAGAACTAGGGATCCTCTCTCCCACCTCACTCTAGACATGGTCAAAGCTATAACTAGGGATCCTCTGTCCCACCTCACTCTAGACATGGTCAAAGCTAGAACTAGGGATCCTCTCTCCCACCTCACTCTAGAGATGGTCAAAGCTAGAACTAAGGATCTTCACTCTAGAGATGGTCGAAACTAGAACTAGGGATCCTCTCTCCCACCTCACTCTAGAGAT
>CABFVX010006971.1:21490-35086 GCA_902151425.1 Timema shepardi
CACGTTAAACTGTAGGTCCTCCATTTCATCTCACAATCACCCTACCATTACACATTAGCATAAGTGCGTATAACCCGAACGGGTAGTAAGACGCGGTGCTAATAATAATAATAATAATAATACTATATATATATATATATAGTAGTATTTCAGTAGGAACAAACCGTGAAAAAATAAAAACATTGTTTGCGCTAAAAATTGATAACAATGAACTATATTATTGGTGCTATTTTATAGGTATTGATACTAGCTGTGAAATGTGACAGCTGCAGACCACATTACATGCTGTATGAATACATGAATGTCTATCTAGTAACTTTTCTAGCTGCCAAGATCTCTTCCCATTAAGATCACACACATACATAAAACTGGTATGGGATAGGTATGAGGAGGATATAGCTTAGAGGAAATATACCCATGTTTGTGCAACAGGAGTGTGTAAAAGACATTAAAACATTTTATATTAATATTGTTTTATATATATTCCAATCCTTTTACCTGAGTGACAGTGTCTCCAATAGAAATGAGACAGGTGAAAAAAAAAAGGACAGTGTTCCAAAATTAAATAAATCTCACTTGTTTGTTATATTTGGAAGAAGTTACAAGAAAGATAGATCAAAACATATAAAAGAAACAAACATGATATCATTTCTACAATTATAATAAGAATACAGTTAAAACTTTACAATGCTGCAACTGGACAAAGAGGTAATGGCTGCCTCTTTAAGAACATTTATAGTTACCGCTCAATCCCTCAACCTAGGTTTAATGCTATCAGAACTCATCAAGAGGGAGTGTTAAACATGTTACTCAACTTCTTAAAAGAGGAAACCAAAAAAACACAAAAGGCAAGAAAAAAGGTAATTTGTAAAGAATGATAGGACACTTAGAGAGAAACATGCAAAAGGAATAAAAAGGACAAATACAGGAAATGGACATGGATATATAATATATCTCTTTAAGGAAAATGATAGAATGAAACATAGGTCAGGAGGTTGGGCAGTAGTGATTGATTTTCACAAAGAGGCAGTCATCACTTCTTTGTCCAGTGGCAACATTGTTAAGTTTTAACTGTGTTCTTCTTTTCACTGTAGAAGCCGTATCAAGTTTGTTTCCTTTTACTTGTTTCTATTCACCTTTCATGTACCTTCTTACAAATATAGCACACTTTACCTCAATAAGCGAAAAGAGGTTTTCCTTAAAGAGATAAATTTAAATCCGTCGGGAGAGTTTTATAACTATGTATATATAAATAATACTATTGGTGTTGCCTGAAAGTTGCATTGTGGCGAGTTGTCATGATGACAAAGAGTTCAAAATATAAAAGAGATAAGAAATAACTTATCATTGTAAATATTTAGTACTACTATGAATAAGACTCATTTGTTTAAAATATATTTTTATTAAAGCAATAGTTTAGGAGCTATAAGCCAATATATATCAATAGTTCCTTTTCATGTGAGAAAACAATTGTCAACTCACACATGTTCTTCCAAACAATGAATATATTTGGTGCCCGAATTCAACACTTTTTGGGAATTAATTCCTTTTGAAATAATAGCAGTTATGGTTCACAGAGTTCACCAAACAATGCAAAATTCCTAAATATAACATTACAAAATATTTTATTTCCTAAACGTTTATAAACAGTACAGGTACAGTCGCATTGCATGAGGGTCCATCATGAAGTCCACGGGCCACGTAAAACCACGGATAGGGCCACAGACCGTGAGTTTGACCTGCTTGCCTTGAATTGAGTGACGACTGATAAAAGAAACCAAGTGTGACTATCATGATTGACTTGTAACCTCCCTGGTTGGGAAAAGCTACTTGTAATGTGGTACCTGCAACTTTGCCATCGTAAGTTCTCTTCAATTGTGACCTTCTTGCCGGGATGTGGCATCAAGAAGCACGAGATTTCCGCAAACGAGTCCCTGATTCGCTGTCTCATCCAGTGAGCCTCTTCTGTCTGCTGGTTGGTTTCCTGACAAATATTACAAATACTACAATCAGAGTTCACCCATCACTGTTTCCAGCCTTGGTCAGTTTTTTATCCAAGCCATATATTTTCCATTACTGGCTTGCTAGTCCTGTCGTAGCTTCATATGCCTTATAATCCAACTTAAGACTAGAACAAGCACAACATGCAGTCCTCGGCCATTAATTCATTACTGTGAAAGGGTAGACACACATTTCACTATTAATACATTTTTTGGTAATGCTAGGAATCAAACCTAGGACAATTAGCTTAGTAGACAGACACGCCACCGAATGAAATAAGGTGTCGGATTGTCAATTTACTAGTGAGTTTACTAAATAAACTGTACAAATGTGCAAAATGTAAATGACCCTCTGCCATTATGTACCATAATAACAATCAATCAAGGTAAATAAATTGAATTGGGCGGGGGGGGGAATAAAAAAATGTAACCAAATGTTGAGTTGAAAGATGAAAATGTAACTTAAAGGACTGAATCAAATCTAGAAAAAAGAAGAAGTAAACTATCCAAAATAATGGCAAAAATATGTGGCATTGGAAAGAGGTGAAGTTAATATTTTAAAATATATTTTAATTTGATTATGTTATTATTACTAAATTGCTTTATATTTCTTGTTCACTTATGATATAAATTTTCGACCAAGGCTTGAGATAAGAGCGGAACTGCTCAGTACTGGTAGTAATTAACAACTAAGGTTATTTCCTGAGAGAATTCCCCCTATGGAGTAAGGTTTAAAGAAATAAATCACAATTTTCCTGGAGACTACATAAACCCACATCTTCGAGGGAAAGAAATGCTTTGAAGCAGACGATTGGCCAGATCATGGGTGCTAGGCATTCGCCCAGTCCTAAAAATTTCAGCTTGCTCTCGCTTTATATTCCAAAGTGGGTCTTGAACCAGAGACTCATAAGGAGAAGGCCAATGTTTCACACGCTGTCCCTACAGGGCTTACATTAAATGAACATACCAACAACAAACCCTATGACCAATGCTTTGCCTTTTTCTTAACGTTGAAAGGATCAGTGATGCCTGTGCTTGGGTATGGTCTTGCACAATAACAAAGAAGAAGTACATTTCTTGCCATTACTAAAATCTCTATGGATATTAAATTTCTTTTGTTTTTGTAACCCAGAGAAACGTTGTTGATATGATTGTTTGGGGTGTTTTTTTTTATAAGAAAAAAAAGTATTGTTGGTGTTGTTATGAAGAACTGGCTATTGTGCATAAATAGGACTATTTTATTGGAGTGTGTACTGCTGTGGAAGATGTTGGTGAGAATAAATAACCTATAATTATTGTTGTGGTGTGAACCAATAGATATTATAATATGTTATTATCCATTATACCCGTTAGTGGCGAGTTTGGGTACCCAGAGGCCCGAGGTTAAGTCCGGGTTGTTTCTGCACTGGCGCCAGCCAGGCAGGCATATAAATAATGTGTGGAAACAGGGATGTGGACTTATTGGAAGGTTTGAGGGGGAAACAACCCTTACAACGTCCAATCAACCTTAAGAGTACTACGGGGTGTTCAGAAAATCCTTTTTGGAACGCTTACATAAAAATAAACTATAAACATTTTCATGTGAAATTTCTATATTTTGCATACATTTTAATATACGTACATACGCATTGTCTAAATTTCTTGAGTTACACGATAATTCTTATATGTCATATAGCTGTTATTTAAATTTTTATTCATTTCTAGTTTCCCAATTGCACAGAAATAATTTTATAATTTTAACATTTTAAAAGTGTCTTGTTTGTAATGGCTGCGTTTGGGAGAAAGTATCATATCTGTAATCTTTTCTTACATAAGGTACCATATTTTTAAGGAAATGTTCACTTAGTAAGCCTAGTTCGGCTGTCATGATAATGTGTACGTCTTACATTTGAATTAAATGAAATATTCTAGGCTGCATCATACCAAATGCACTACATATAGGCCTACTTTACTAGGTTGTTTATAAAATTAGCATAGAAAGTAAATAGCCCATCCAATAGTTACTGCTAGTAATTTGTTTGAGCGATTGCAACAAGTTAGTTAGGTTTATCTTTGTTATCAACCGGGTTAATATTATGCTGATTTTCTAACACAGTAAGTTTACACAAATTCATATTTTTTTAGCGCTTTTAGTCAACCATTAGAAACAAATTCAACCTTTTGTAGTGAGGTACATTTTTTTAAGCCATTGTAACTATAATTAGTATATTGTGTCAATCTAAGGATTCACAGTGTAAGTTATGTGAGACATTCAGTGCTGGTCATTCATGACGCTGACACTATCCTTGGGAGATAAGGTTTGTTGTCCTGTATGCTATACAGAGCCTTGCACAGCCACAGTCCTCCTGCACTGTGGCTTACCATTCTATACATTCCTTTTAGCTTTCCTTCTGAAACTAAGGTTAACAGAGGGTTGCCACCATATTCTTACCACAAAATTACTGGTAAGTTCAAGAAGGATTTTCCATTCCCATTTCAGTTTGTATTGAGTTATAGGGGAATGAAGGGGATATTTATGTAGAAGTTATACAACCCAAGGTGGAAGGGGTGATTAGAAATATGTTTGAATCAGAAATATGTTCCTTGGTTTGATTCACTCCCCCATCTCCCTTTAACAAAGCCCTATTATTTAAAGCTTGGAGTTTAAATGTCCCAATTTCACAAATATTTCTGTATTTTTTTCAAAATTGCCTGAATTTTCCTTGTTTTTTTTTCAGGCCCAAACCATTTCCTGTCTCTTTACAGAGCTGCAGGTTTTCCTGGTGAAGGTAAACTCCATAGTAGTAACCTGGCCAATGCACATATAACATGTTTACATATGTGGGTACTCATGCTACATGACAGTAACATGGCTTGATGTTCTGTTATAGCTAGACTTGTGTTAATGGCATAAGGTAAAACAAAATCAACCAAGACTTACCTGCATCAAATGGTTGAAAAGCTGTTTGCCTCCCTCAGGACCAAACAACGCGAGGTGTGGAGTGGCCCAGTCTCGCACTAAAAGTTGTAGCTTCTGAAATGGTCGCTCTACATCTTCTCCCAAAGCTTGGCGAGCGTACTCTGTGAACAGCTGACACACAACAGTCATTACTTTGTGGAGATATAATCTTTGGTTAATTTAAAGAGCACAAACTATGGTATCAAACAGATCAAATGTAGCGGGATTAATGATGAATGAGGTCTCGAAAAATTATAAAAATGTTCTAAAACCAGTGACTTAGCTAGAGGGTGGTCCCGAGGGTCCAGAACCCCCACCCCCACTCCAAGGACATGGCTCACAGACATTAGCTCCTCCTATATGCTCCAGATTGCTAGGTTATAAGAAGGAGCCATCCCCTGCGTGCGACACGTTCTTAATCTCCCATTTCGAGCTCCAATAAAACTAGCTAACAAATTGAACTGAGTCTGCCACATCGTACACACGCTCCGACTTGCCTGCGCAGGCCAATAAGCTCAACCACCTGCAAAATTAACTGAGTGTGCCACATCGTACACACACTCCGACTTGCCTGCGCAGGCCAATAAGCTCAACCACCTGGGAAAATTAACTGAGTCTGCCCCATCGTACACACGCTACGACTTGCCTGCGCAGGCCAATAAGCTCAACCACCTGCAAAATTAAATGAGTCTGACACATCGTACACATGCTCCGACTTGCCTGCGCAGGCCAATAAGTTCAACCACCTGCAAAATTAACTGAGTCTGACACATCATACACACGCTCCGACTTGACTGCGCAGGCCAATAAGTTCTACCACCTGCAAAATTAACTGAGTGTGCCACATCACATCGTACACACGCTCCGACTTGACTGCGCAGGCCAATAAGTTCTACCACCTGCAAAATTAACTGAGTGTGCCACATCATACACACACTCCGACTTGCCTGCGCAGGCCAATAAGCTCAACCACCTGGGAAATTGAACTGAGTCTGCCACATCGTACACACGCTCCGACTTGCCTGCGCAGGCCAATAAATTCAACCACCTGCAAAATTAACTGAGTCTGACACATCGTACACACGCTCCGACTTGACTGCGCAGGCCAATAAGTTCTACCACCTGCAAAATTAACTGAGTGTGCCACATCATAATCAACCACCTGCAAAATTAACTGAGTCTGCCACATCGTACACACGCTCCGACTTGCCTGCGCAGGCCAATAAATTCAACCACCTGCGAAATTAACTGAGTCTTCCACATCATACACACGCTCCGACTTGCCTGCGCAGGCCAATAGGCTCAACCACCTGCAAATTGAACTGAGTCTGCCACATTGTACACACGCTCCGACTTGCCTGCACAGGCCAATAAGCTCAACAACCTGCAAAATTAACTGAGTCTGCCACATCGTACACACGCTCCGACTTGCCTACGCAGGCCAATAAGCTCAACAACCTGCAAAATTAACTGATCCTGCCACATCGTACACACACTCCGACTTGCCTGCGCAGGCCAATAAGCTCAACCACCTGCAAAATTAACTGAGTCTGACACATCATACACACGCTCCGACTTGACTGCGCAGGCCAATAAGTTCAACCACCTGCAAAATTAACTGAGTGTGCCACATCATACACATGCTCCGACTTGCCTACGCAGGCCAATAAGCTCAACCACCTGCAAAATTAACTGAGTCTGCCACATCGTACACACGCTCCGACTTGCCTGCGCAGGCCAATAAATTCAACCACCTGCAAAATTAACTGAGTTTGCCACATCGTACACACGCTCCGGCTTGCCTGCGCAGGCCAATAAGCTCAACCACCTGCGAAATTAACTGAGTGTGCCACATCATACACACGCTCCGACTTGCCTGCGCAGGCCAATAAGCTCAACCACCTGCGAAATTAACTGAGTTTGCCACATCGTACACACGCTCCAACTTGCCTGCGCAGGCCAATAAGCTCAACCACCTGCAAAATTAACTGAGTTTGCCACATCATACACACGCTCCTACTTGCCTGCGCAGGCCAATAAGCTCAACCACCTGTGAAATTAACTGAGTTTGCCACATCATACACACGCTCTGACTTGCCTGCGCAGGCCAATAAGCTCAACCACCTGCGAAAATAACTGAGTTGCCACATCATACACACGCTCCGACTTGCCTGCGCAGGCCAATAAGCTCAACCACCTGCGAAAATAACTGAGTGTGCCACATCATACACACGCTCCGACTTGCCTGCGCAGATCAATAAGCTCAACCACCTGCAAATTGAACTGAGTCTGCCACATCGTACACACACTCCGACTTGCCTGCGCAGGCCAATAAGCTCAACCACCTGCAAAATTAACCAAAGTGTTGATTGCAAGTGTAGGGAATGTGCCATGTGCCAGTCAGTTGTGAGCTTGCGCATTTCTTGCGGCTGTACAGAAAAGTAACTCCCTGGTGTATTTATTAGTGAGCGAAAATATCTTAATTGTCACCATTCCACTTTGAATATTTCTTTAAAGTATGACCTAGACACTGCTAAAGGTGTTCAAGTGAGATTATTTCTACTATGCAGGAACTACAAAATAATGCTGGCATTAAGTTCAAATATATATTTTATTCTGCTTCCAAGCTATCAAATGATCTCTTCAACACCGACACACAAGCTCCTACAGTCAATAAACGAAAGACACTATGATACACTCTGCAACAAAATCAGCTGAGGATCTAACCCAGTCTCCAGCTCCATATCCTTAGATTAGCTTATAGAAAGTTAGCAAGCGGGACGTACAAGGAATGAAGACTGTCTGACTGACTGCTTTTCAAGTCCTCCTCCTGGGTTGGGCTTCACCCGACAAAGCCAATAGGTTAGAAGTCGTCTAGTATTACTTAATACACAAGTGTTCTTTGACTGCATTGAAAGGAGAATACCATATTTGTTGGGACAGAGTGAAGAAGATGAAACAGGTTATTGAAGTGTTAGAAAAACGTACTAAATCATTTATTGCCAACATTAACAGATTTTTGGGGGTTTTAGCAACCCTTTCTTTCACAGCAGCAGCTTTGGGAAAGAAAGACCTAGTGCTCTTGCTCTCATTTCGTATCACTGGTAGAGTGACGTCGATCCAGACAGCACTTTGGCCATCATGGTAAGAAAACAGCTAATACAATAATTGTTGTTGTTACTAGTTTATTTATTTGTATTAACTACAAAATGATGTTTGTATATACTATATATTTGTGTTTCAGCAAATTTTACTTCTTAAGTACTGTTTTTTTTTAAGTAAACTTAAACGGTTACTTAATCCTGTTCATATTTTGTTTTGAACTTTTATTTTTGTTCTTTGTGTGTTTGAGTTTGAATAGATAATATTGTTTGCATTCTTCCTATAAAGTGTCTCAAACTGAAAATATTTTATAACCTATAGTCTACCAATACCATGGAGTGCTGGTTTGAGTTGATTGAGCCGTAATCTAACACAATTTCAATGTGTACTTATACAACAGTGATGGCGGCATTTGGAGGAGAGAGAGAGGGGGGATATCAGGCCGATGAGTGGGGGAAGGATGAACTTTCTTTATGACCACTCTGATATGAAATTCTGGCTATGTCACTGTTTTCTAACATAATTATGGCACACACATATAAAATATTTTATGAAAGTTAAAAAAGTTGCTAGATCCACTTTCACATATTCATTCACCAGACCATAATGATCTGCAGTTGTTATTTTTATCGGATATTAACAATATATTACTATAAAATAACACTAAAAATATAGTAGTGTTGACATTACCAATCACAAAAAGATTTGTTGTATTTTACAAAAGGTTTTTCAAATCAAAATCCTATGGTCCTTAAGCATTAAGGTCCCAATGACTAACAAACAGAGGATTTTCTGATATTTTCCAAATCAAAAATATTTCTTTTGATATAACACTTCTCAACTAAAAGCTGTGCAGTATATCAAACATAATTTTGTTTTAAATATATTTAAAGTTAAGACCCTTACATTTTATTGATAGTTAGTCTAAGAAAAACATATCACAGCACCATAATAATAATAATAATAATCATTATATCAAACTTGTGTTTTTATATCTGTAAATCTATCAGTTCCCGACAGTTTCAACTCATGTTTGAAGGAGATGTTTACCAGAAGGTGTTGCAAGTCATGTTCGGTGATGTTGCGGGAGAGATTGAACACCTGCACTGAACTGATGAGGAGACTGAGACTGAACACTGTGGCACACTCCTGAACTATCGTATCAATGTCGAATGTTCCCTGGGTGTCCACTAAAACCACCGCCACCTGGGAGAAAAACAAGTTAACAATAAATCCAAGGATTCCCTTAGGTAGTACTTGGATAAGAATCTCACTCTCTAGATCAAAGTATCAACTTACAAAAATTGGCCGGTTTCCTTGACATGTCAGAAAAGTTCGTAAATATACTAAACAATGTACTTTTTGTCCTAATTTTACACCCTTTGTTTGGTGCCCGAGAGGAATTTTCAAAGGTTATAAAATGTCCTCTATTTTGACACAATAAATATATTTGTCATAGTTTGGTGTTATATGCATATTCAGAACTTGAAAATTTGTCATGTAATATAGTGGGTAAAATATTTTGATGGTAGCAAACATTATGGACGTGATTCAAAACTCGTGAAAACGGCAGTATATATATGGCAATATGGCAGTATATATAGTGCCGTTTTCAGTAATTTTGAATTACATTAATTATATATATCATTGCCATGACATGGATTTTCTTTTAATTTCTGCACAATGAACATGCGAGAGAAATTATTTGAATGTAGATTCAGCAAAGGATTTGTTGTTGGTTAGGTAATATTTAACCATTTGACATTTTCCAAGTTTTATAAGTATATTGTAAGCCACAAGGCATTTAAAAAAAGATAAGCTCATCTGAAAAATATGGTTGAATGTACAATAAAATTAGTAATATGGTTATCAATAAAACACATTAAGTGAATTTGTATAAGTATATTTTAATTTTCTATTTAGTAGTGTCCACATTTTTCTTGAAAGTCCTACATTTTGGGAGTCATTGACCTCCTTGGCACTAAAAGCATCGGCTCACTCTAATTTAGGGATACAATTATTAAGAGGGTATTAAACAAGTTTAATTTTGTTATTTGTTCTGTCTCAGGCAGTTGCCTAGGTTTGACGCCACCTTAGTCAGCGAGAAAGTATCAATCACTGTCAAATACAGTGATCTGTGGCATTTTATGGAACTATTTCACAATTCTGTATAAGTTTATACTCGCTTATGGCCTTCACTTATAACCTGACTTTGTCCTGTTCATAAGAAAGAGGGGAAGTAAAACTACCAAACTTCTTATCTCAAGGTAAAGAAGAAAGTTCATTTCTAATTCTCAAATATCTACAAAAAAATATTGTGGACCTATCAAAAAATGACTATTTGTCAAGAGAACGACTAAATCTAGAGCCCTTTTTCACCTAGGCCCGTATGCAAGGACGATGCTGAGCACGGCCAGAGTACAGGCTGAGTACTAGCAGAGCATGAGGCCTGTCGTGAAAACAGCTGTCTCGATTGTCTATGCGCGCAGCGCCATGTTGTGGAAATATCCTCGTAGTAAGGGCAGAGTATAGCCTGAGCCAGCCCGAGACCAGACTTTGGCGAGACTCGAGATATTGCGTCATAGATTGTACTAGTACGAGGCTCATTCTCTGGCTGTGCTCAGCATCGTCCTTGCATACGGGCCCTAAATTCCATTCACGGTAGGAGTTGCTCTCTGAAAGGTCTTTTTCCCTACCAATATCCTACTATATAGTAGATTTATGGTAGGGAAAAAGTCCTTTCAGAAGTCAATTCCTACGGTGAATGGAATATAGTCTCATAGCTATGAAAATATTCTTTAAGAAGTTGTTGAAAATGAACTAATGTTACATCTACAACATTTTTTTCTATTAATAAAACTAAAATTATATGGTTAAGGAAAAAGAGCAGTTGGTTAGTTTGATATTACATCATAATGTTTGCTTATTGAAAGATAGCAAACAAAATAATCCAACCTTTAATAAAATCACCTTAAGAGCTTCTACAGGTCATGTAAATGGAGTAGAGGGAGTGATTTGGAGGAGGCTCAACATTCCCCCTGATAAATAAATATTATTATTAACTAAAATAAATATTAACTTAAATATTATTATTAACTAAAAATGACTTCAAGAGGAATTCAATGTTAAAATATTCCTTGCTTCTTTTGTTGGGGAAATTTCACCGCCCTCTCCTACAAAAAAAAATCTGGATTTTTTAGATTTGAGGATTCTAGAAAATAATGGATCCGAGATTTTTAAAAACTCATTTGAGTTGAAATTTATTTTAGAGTTCTAATACAGCTTAGTGATGGTTCAACACGGTTTTGAGATTTAGACTGGTAAAATATTGTATTTGAACTGACTCTAGTTATTATCATGTAGGTATACATATAGAATAAATAGCAGTGACAAATTTACTAGAAGAAAGTGTTCATTCAATGGTTCATAAAAACCTTATTCCTGATTGCTATCGATAAAAAGATGTATCTCCATTTCAATTAACCGTTGGACATGATTGTTTAGATGCATCATCTTCATAGAGTAAACATTTAAACCTTGCACCATTGCACCCTGTGCAAACTACCAGATACGATCATGAATGGAGAACACTTGCTCCAGTGTCAAGCAATAACCAAGATACAAGGAGATATACTAACCCAGCTAACGAAATACTATTGTGAACTTAGAAGGAACATGGAATACACACAAGATCCAAAGCATTAGCAAACTACAACAATATTCATCAATTAAAAAACAAATGGATTTAAAGAAATGTAGACCAGAAAAATAAATACATAATTAAGTGTTTATAACTATTTGTTTGCTGTGACCTGGCGGTCTAGGGGTAAGGTGTCAGACTTCTGTGCTGGCGGCCGAGGTTCAATCCTCGGTCCCGGCACAGATTTATCTGATTACCAAACCCTTCCTTCACCTCTGACAAGACATCTTGTGAATGTGAGGAATGCCAGGCCTCCACCGTGGTTCGGATTCCACGTTAAACTGTAGGTCCTCAATTTCCTCTCGCAATCACCCTACCATTACACATTAGCGTAAGTGCGTATAACCCGAACGGGTAGTAAGACGCGGTGCTAATAATAATAATATAATAATAATATTTGTTTGCTTTTAAAGAACCTTTGAAATAGTAAATTTGAATAATGTGAAGATAAAGTCCTGATTGGTTTGATATAAATATGGTGGTTTACCTGTNACCCTACCATTACACATTAGCGTAAGTGCGTATAACCCGAACGGGTAGTAAGACGCGGTGCTAATAATAATAATATAATAATAATATTTGTTTGCTTTTAAAGAACCTTTGAAATAGTAAATTTGAATAATGTGAAGATAAAGTCCTGATTGGTTTGATATAAATATGGTGGTTTACCTGTTCTCCACTGGGCAGGGAGATGAGGAAAGGGTCGGACCACATCAGCAGTCCTGTAGTCTCTCGTTTACTGCGACCACCCCAAGAGAACCCCTCTAAGGGTGCTGTTTTGTTGTTCAACCACAGGGGATTGCACTGTCGCAACAAACACACTGAATACAATAATATCATTAACAGAGTAAATTACATTCACAAAAACATAACTTTAAGGATAATGAAGGTGGAATTTAGAGGAAATGTACTCACAATTGTAGGTGGAGAGCATGAAATAATTTAGGAAAAACCTATCCCAGCATACCTAGCCAGGATTTGAACCTCAACTCATTAATCTTCAAAAAACCAGATTAGACGAGCATGAAGTTTAGTTTCGTGTTCACCACTGCAGGTCTTTACATGGTACAAAAGCTGATTAAGAGGGATTTGAAATTAATTTCAGGAGCATTCTCAGGTGCTAGGTACCCCACTTGACCCTAAGAAATTAGCTATCTACAATCTGATAGATTACAAATAATATTAGTAGATTTAAATCTCACATCATAAATACTCAAAGGTTAAATAAAGTGCATGTAATTATATTTTGTTTAAAGAAAACTATTTACTTTGAATATTACAACTGACTTTTGTATTTTGAGTTATTTCCTATTATTATTGTTATTATTATTTATTGGTTTTTTTAGCACTATGTCTTACTCAGGATATCCAACGACCTGGAAAATAGGGAAAAGTTAGGGAATTTACTTGCTCAGTGAAAAACCACAGAAAAGTTGGGGAATTTGGTCAAATTTATGGAATTTCACATAGTCACTAAAAAAATTACACAATATTATTTACAATAGTAAAACTAATATATTTCTTCCATTGAATCCACACCTTGGTTCTATATTTTTAACACAGCTGTCCCAGATGAACATGCTGATCTCAATTCTCAAGGCCAACATGTGATTTTCAAGTTGTCTTCCGCCCTTTTCCCTGTGTCTTTAGCCAAAGTTGAGTCATGGTTATGTGCATGTGTGAAAAGTGATTGGGATATAGAGAGGATAAACTAAAAAATAATGTGTCTCACAACAATTTTAAACTGTACTGGTGTAAAGCGATCTTTTAATGTCACAATATCATCTCAATAGAATCTAACTCAGAGCACACTATCTGACAAGCTTTGGGCCAATACCTTTTAACACCTCATAATG
>CABFVX010006972.1:0-35082 GCA_902151425.1 Timema shepardi
TAGATCATGTTGGTGCTAGATCTATGCCATGTGCCTTATGTTTCTAGATCATGTTATTGCTAGATCTATGCCATGTGCCTTATGTTGCTTGAACATGTTTCTGTACAGATACAGCCGGGACTGCACTTGGCCCGGGCTGTTTTTTTACCCATTTTTTGTTTGTTCTCTTTTTTATTTCTTTAGTTTGTATTTAATATTATTTTGTTTGCTCGATTAGGACGTAGAGGGAAAAAGCACTTTTCAGTGACATTTGCTTCCTTAAACTTTCAATAATAGACCAAAAACATGCAAAAAGAATGTTTTCATTGATCAAGTCTAGGTTAAGTTATAAAACAAACTTTCCAAGTTAGGCCTATGATAAGAACAAACATTTTTTTTACCTTATAGAAGTGATTTTGTGTTTCCGAAAAGCTCAAAGAGCCAAAGTGCTATTTCTTCAAACATTGAAAATAAAAATAAAATGCTGTTTTAATTAAACAAAAAATGTGTAACATGGCTGGGAGTCCAACAAACATGGGAGGAGGGGGGGGGATCTAAGTAGCCTACCATAGAAATAAATGTATTAATATGTTATTTATAAAGATTTTGAAGTTTTACGATTTTTGTGACCTTTGTGATTTCCACCAGGAAAAAGTTCGTAGCTTTTGACAGAATAAAGATTTTTTGAATGATTCAAAAACGGTCAGAATCTGTAAAAAAAAAATGGCCCAAAATACACTTGCTCCAGTGTTTCTGTAGGAGAACTCTTATATAGAATTCCAGGCCCTGGCCGCATTGTGTCAAAAAGAATTCCTAAAACAAACACCATGCAATTAAAAAGAGATCTCTGTGTGCCAGAAAGCGTATTAAACAAGAATACCGCATGGCTAGTTTCAGTGTTCTGCTTGCTATAACAAACAGTTCTGCAAATCGAGTCCAAAACCTGGCTGCACTTACCCCACGCCCCCCTAGTCCCAGAAAAGACTAACATTGTATTTTACCCACATCCCCCTAGTCCCAGAAAAGACTAACATTGTGTTTTACCCACATCCCCCTAGTCCCAGAAAAGACTAACATTGTGACCCACATCCCCCTAGTCCCAGAAAAGACTAACATTGTATTTTACCCACATCCCCCTAGTCCCAGAAAAGACTAACATTGTATTTTAAGCCGTGTAGCTTGACAACGATTGATACTTTCTCGCTGACATTATAAACAAGAATGAATATTTGTTTGAAATAACAAATTGCGAGTACATGGTGGCACCTCTACAAATGATCATTGTTGCTCATGTTGCCTCGTGTAACATTGTTGCTCATGTTGCCTCGTGTAACATTGTTGCTCATGTTGCATTCCCCAGGGGCTGAGGACGCAGACACATTCCTTATTTCACAACAAACATAATCTTCTGTTTTACGAATTAGATCATACATACGCTATTATTCGTACCATCCATACGTGGGCTTTTGGTGACACTGTCGTTGAGGGATGCAAATGTCCGAGTTTATGGACTTTAAAATTTAATTATAAAATTGTAGAATTAACTCAAACCTTTCAATGAAGTACGATTATCTTTACTTGGGCCAAATTCCTGAAATGTTCGTGACAAATTTATAATGATAGCGTTATTTACTCCTTACCCCCAAATAGGCGCTAAACCCCCACCACCAAACAGATTCTGGAGGCATCCCGGGTGTAAGAGATGTCGTGTGCCAACCCCCTCATCGTCACCACCACCACTACTAGAACTACTAAAAAGGTCAATTTTATTTTGTACAAGGTGGTGACCCTGTGCCTGCAGAACTACTGCTTACGTGGTCTTCGTCTCTGGCGAGATCTCGCCGGGTCGTCTGTGTCTTGTTCCTCCAGTTGTTGTCCTCCACCTAGCTTTCGGTTGGAGGTAAACTCTCCTCTGTGTTCGTCTCTGGCGAGATCTCTTGTTCCTCCAGTTGTTGTCCTCCACCTAGCTCTCGGTTGGAGGTAAACTCTCCTCTGTGTTCGTCTCTGGCGAGATCTCTTGTTCCTCCAGTTGTTGTCCTCCACCTAGCTCTCGGTTGGAGGTAAACTCTAACTCCCTGTCAAACTGTCTGCATGATACCCTCCCCACTTGGTGCAGAGGAACAAACCTCTCCTTGTGTCGAGAAGTTACGGATGTCTAACAAGTTAAACAAAGATTAAAACTTGCACTTTAGTGCTAGAGTGTACCATCTCATTTAGTTAGATAATCTTTGCCAGACTCCACATTGATTGGCGCAATCTATTGTTTTTAGCGCCGCTTCTTAATACACTTTCGGGTTATACTCTTATTTAATAATTACGCTAATGGTTTAGGAATTATAAATATTATATTTAGAGTAAGTGTACCCGCATTTGCTTGAAGGTAGAGCGGAAAACCATTTACGAAATGCCACCCTCGGTAATTGATATGCTCGACCGAGATTTGAACCGTGATCAGCAGTTTAATCTGCCGCGAGTGTGGGACCGCGGCCACCGGAGGGGGTCGAACTACTATCATAAAATATAATAAAGAGGTGTCACCGAACATCCTTTATATATTTTATTGATTAGAAATCAATTTAGTGCACAAATACTTAATAAAAGGTTAATAATATATTCCTACTGTCCACATTAATTGGGCTAAGATTATTTAAGATTTAGATAAAGTTTGATAAATAATGTTTGAGATTTAAAAAATAACACATCTCTTTGAGCTACATATAGGCCTATAGAAGTAATCAAACTTATCAACAAAGTACAATATTGTTGATATAAACGGTTGAGCACGGGATGCGATCTTTATAAATTATTATCTCGAAGGCTGGTCAAAAGTTAAAATATATTTTTTCTGGGCGTATGCGAGATCATCTGAACTTGGCTGAAACTAATTTCCAGGAATCACAGCCGAGTTCCATGATCGTGTTTGTTTACCTATTGGTTATTCCATGGTCACAAACAAGGTATACAGCCTCCAGGTTAAAATGGCTGAGCTCCGTTGGAGAGCTCGAGTTCAACACGGGGATTGCTAGGTGACATCAAGAGGTGTTAAAAACTCAACCTAAACATGGTTTCACTAGAGAGAAGACACACATCCATCTCGAGTCAATAGGCCGGTTTACACAATGCTAGGTTCAGGTAGCAACCAAACCCCCCTTCACATAATCCTACCTCAAAAAGAGCTTAGGCAGACTGCCCATTACTATTACAATGACCCCTTAATGTTGAACATGTTAAAAGTGAGTCTTCAACAAACGCACAAGTAGAGTACTTAAATCACTAAGCAGTGACACTAGCGAACCCCAGTGTTGATTAACTCAACCTCGTAGGTAACGCATGCAAGTGGAGAGCTACGGAATATATTGTCGTCCCACCTAAGTAGATGGTAGGATTCCTAATTCCAGTCTGACCTACTTTCCGCTGATTGGCCAGATTTGGTCACGTGACCCTCCTCCTGCTTTCTTATTGGTTGCTATAAATAGCCCCTCCTCTCCTCCTGACCTACTTTTCCAATGGCTGATTACGTCCTCCTCTACAACCTCCTCCCCTACAGCCCCAAGCCTACCACCCCGGACATGTTGGTTCTTGGTGATTAATTATTAGTGATTGTTAATTGATTATTGCTAATTAATTGGTGACCTGGTGGTCTAGGTGTAAGGTGTCAGACTTCTGTGCTAGTGGACGGGGTTCAATCCTCGGTCCCGGCACTAATTTATCTGATTACAAAAACCCTTCCTTCACCTCTGACAAGACATCTTGTGAATGTGAAGAATGCCAGGTCTCCACCGTGGTTCGGATTCCACGTTAAACTGTAGGTCCTTCATTTGATCTCACAATCACCCTACTATTACACATTAGCGTGAGTGCGTACAACGCAAAAACGGGTAGTAAGACGCAGTGCTAATAATAATAATAATAATACTAATTAATTATTGGCTAGGATTGAGGTGTTGGAGTTTTTATTCATTCATTGATTGGGGTGTCTCTATCACAAGACTCTACTGGGTTGCCCGGAAAATACAGCGCGAACCTCTCCTTACGACCGTTTAGGGTAGAGTGTGATAAATGGTTCCCCTGCCTTGAGACCCCTCCATAGAGGTATGTGTCGCAACCCTTTGGGTTTTCCCTGGTGACAGTTTGGCGGCCCAACAAGACGAGTCGGGACAAGAATAGATATAGAGGTCATTGACCCGGGCAACGGGTTACGTAATCGCAACCCTGGCACCAGGTTGGTGAGCAGACAAGACAAGTTGGGACTCGTAAGGGACAAACAGTGAATAATAATAATATTTAGCACCGCGTCTTACTACCCGTTCAGGTTATACGCTAAACAGTGAACAAAACACAGGTATTACAAATATATATTTATTAAACATTAAAGAGATCATACGTAATATTTACTATACATTTTTACAGGAATGCCTCATGTATTCGTTAATACGTTTTTCTACAGTGTATCTTAGATGCGTTGGTAAAATTGTTTTTAGTTCACAATCCAGCATGTTATAGTCCAAACCGATGACTTGACGTGTAGAGTAGGTAGCACTGATAAAATCCAGGTTTTTGATGTGTGTTTCCACCGTAGGCGGTTCTAGATCGATGACATCCACCGATTCTGTTAGCGTGTCGCATACATCCATGACGAGTGTGTCGATCAAATTGTTGCAATAGCGGGCGACGGGTGTCAACCACATGTCCCGTCGGTCGACGGCGACGTCGATAAGGTCCCACACCTCACAAAGACGCGCCCAGCTAGGTGCTAGATAGGCAACCCGTTTGAGTCCGGCATCTTTTTTCTCGCTGATGACGACCATACGGTCACCGCACATGCGTCTCAGAGAGATTTCATGATAAGTCAGACTAATCTTCTGAGGAGGTTGCGTGTTGCTGAAAAACTTTGATATGACCGACTTGTAACTGCCCAGTTCTTGCCACTGTATACGGTTAAACATAGCACAGTTCCCTCAGCATTTTTCTAGCTGGACATAGGGCGTAAAGTTGTTCTTGACGCTCATGCTGATGATGACTCGCTTGGCGTCGACTCCGTCCAGCGGGAACAACGTGTTGAAAATACTGGTGATGGCGAGCGGATTCACCGGTTTTGCTTTGCGTACGAAAACGTCTTGACCTTCCATAATGTTTAGCGGCTATGGGCGGCACGCCCCTTTTATAGGCGCACGCTGCTTCGACGCAACCTCTTGAAGGGCGGCAGGACCCTACAGTCTTGAAAAATGTGTTGTAATATCTAACCACCTTAGCGTAGTTGGCTGACTGATTGGTGGGTGACAATAGGCTTTGGAAAGTTTCATTGGAATGTTCTGGGCGCGATAGAGAAGGTACATGAGACAGTAATGGCTGCAAACGTCTGATGCGATGCTTTGAAGTTGTAGCGTGCTGTGGGACGTGTGAAAAGTGTTTTTGCATATAAAGGCCAGATATGACTTTATACGGGGTGGAAAACCATAACTGTCCAAATATCCTCCCAAGCCGTTCTTGTCGATAAAGATGGCGACCCAATGCGTCCCAAGCTTGGTGTGTGGATCAGTGTTGATGTCTAGAGCGGCAGGTCGAGCTATTCTTGCGGGTAGTTGATCAGCAGGGAAAACATCAGACCGTACAGAACGGAACCACGGGCTTGTTTTCAGTGCAAGTCTTATGGTGTGCGTATCCATCTTCAATCATCCAATCTCTAAGTCCCCAGACGATATAGGCCGAACAGAAATTCCATACAGAACTATGCGCCATGCACATGGTGCGGCCCAATTTAAGTGTTTTCAGTGACGAACAACCTCTGTCGTACATATCTACGATGGGTGTAGACGTGTATTTGACTAGAAACTTTTTTTTTCTGCCCCCTTGACGTAGATGGTTTCTGCACGCGTTGTGGCACAGGAGATGAGGGATTCGAGCAGACTGTAATCCACATCACTGCTATCCCAGGGAATACCGTGCAGATTGTTGACTATATAGTCAGCTTTCTTCCGGGCATCGGTTGAAAGTTCCGCGATAGCGTATGGAGGTTTTAACACTCAATGTTGAAGTAATGTACCTTATACAGATAAACCATTCAGTTCCTTGACGATAAACTGTTTGCCGTTTTCTATGAAGCTCTGGAAATCCACAATGAAGTCCACGGCTTTAAATGAAGGGGTAAGGGGTGGGAAACCGTTTATATTAACTTCCATAATCATTCACGACGTTACTGTCCTGGTCAATGGTGATTATGTTGGCAAACTCCCCGTACACGATACATTTGACGGTTTCAGTGAGAGCTTTGGTGAAGCTCACTTCGATTTTCAGAGAGCCGTGCCTCGTCAAATTCCAATGCGATGTCATGTGGGCGGACAGATTAGGTGTGAGATCGAAAGCAATGAGATGATATCCCTTGGGGAAGGCTTCTCGTGTGATGTCGCTACCTTCGTTTGAAACCCCCCCCTTTTATTTATATCACAAATAAAAGTCAGGTTGGTAACAAGAGAGTTTATTTATTTTCAACAATAATAGAAACAAAACTCGAATGAGTAGAGAGTGGGACAAGCCCAGAGATAGGCGCACAAACAAGGCCATAATAAACGATACACAATGAAATAATGGGGGACGACCCCAAGTAAAAGATGGCCACCAAGAGGACCCACAAACAATTAAATTGACCTTCACAAAAACCTGTAATGTCTAATGATAATACATTTAATGTAGCAAAAATAACCCGCAAACAAGCCATAAACACAAGATATAGATTACTCGCCATCGGGGGCTCCCCAATAACTTACGAAAAAGAGAAAGTTCCCAAAATGGGTTATCATCACTGCCATTCTAAAGCTCGAAAAATGGGACCAAGAGCCATTATACATAAGCATCATAAAAACAGCATAACCTAGCTATTAACCATATAAATACACTAAAGCCCCGGGCTCGTGGCCCCAGGTTTGACCAACCAAGTCAGAACAAAGGATGACTATAACTTGACCTATCCATGACGGTACTGATGGTTCGAAACAATCCGTGAAGCGGATTGAGAAGCGTTAGCCTAAACAAAAATATTCTTAAGTCCCCAAACTGTACTGCCATGACTTCTACAAAACGCAGTCTCAAACTATACACTAAATAAAGTTAAATCATGAAATGATATCGTACGAAACGTAATTTAGAATACATCGTTGCCCAAACGGAATTTTTGATACAAATAACTTAAATATAAAAATAGACAGAAAGTGTCCCACCTAGAGAATGTGAAGAAATGTGTCCCATGGCTTTTAGAGTCCTGCCATTATATACGCTAAGTCAGAGTCACGTGATCTCACAGCGCGGGAAGCAAGACAGGAGAAAGGGTAAGGAGGGGGAGCACTGTTCTAGAATGCCCTCACATATTCTGGGCGAGATTTCAAACCTCGCGCCACCCGACTGGCCGTTGGTTTCACTGCACTGTCACTGGCGCGCACGGATCTGCACATGTCGACTGTCACTTGTTTCTTTTCTGGGGCGGGGCAACCTTGAGGCGTAGCTTGCTGAAAATGTTCCTCGTTTCAGTTGGACGTAGCCCTGGTTGCTGAAATGATGTGTTTGTGTGGGAAGCCTTGTAGAACAGCCAAATGGAGACAGATGGTAAGTCCATGTAATTATATTCCTTCCATGTTGTGACTCCGTCACACGTTCATGAAATGGATACCCGTTCCAGAAAACAGTATGTGGTAGGACATGACATAGTGCCCGTTTGAAAAATCGGGCTGTAGCGGTTTCGACGGCACTTGTTCCCCGTCCACGTACAGCGATAAATGGTTCATACCGTAGGTTTGAAAATTGAACGGGTTCTTGGTGGCGTCTCCGTTGAACGCTGCATTCGATACAAATCCCACGATGCATCGTTTGGGTAACTGTCCGGTGAATACGTTGTCCAGTGATTTCCCTTGCACGCCCGCAGGAATAGTGAATGTTTTTACTCACACACGGGTGATGGGATACTTTTCGGGACTGACGTTTAATGCTTTGGCGTGTGCCAACAGTATAGAAGGTGCTACTTTGACACGTCACACTAGAAGGCTGGCTTCAGCGATGTGAACCTTAAAGTGAGGGAGTTCAGGGACTGCCATAAGACTAAACCCGTCTCGGGTACGGACCAGCCTGACTCTGAGTTCGGTACCGTTCAAAAAGTATTTCTCTTGGTTAAACACGTCACCGTGTAGATACCCCAAAAGATCCACCGTCTTACTTTTTGTGGTTAGACTGCGACGGGCCTCAAATCCCTTGTTTCCGGTGTTAGCCTCCTCAAAGGTTCTGGGACTGTCTGCGAATCACAGCCCGCAAGTCAAATGCGTTATTTGGCTTCACTGTTGTAATTGAGCAACGTCTCGCTGTACAATCTATAGGCATACGTGTTTCTGGGCGGTGAGACTAGTTTTTGGTTTAAAAACACATCCACCTGTGTGAATAGCGTATGCAACCAGTTGTTGACGGGAGCGATCTGATTCACCTCTGTGAAAGCGCCACCGTCGGGTTTCGTGATGGTCATCCTGAGATAGAGCATGGTCTGAGAAAGATCGATACATAGCTCGTCTTGTCCGATAACGGTAAATTCGATGGGTGAATCATCGGTGAGGGAAGAGACAGGTTTGTACTGGAGCCATTGTCCACTTTCAAGACTGGTTTGAGTGGGTGGCACTGAAAAGAGATCGAGTTCACTGCTGGCACACTCGCAAGACTGGGGGTGTAGAAACGACATTTTAACTGAAAATATCTTTAGCTTCTTTCTTGACCTTTTTACGTCGGGTGACGACTTTAGACTGACGTCGTTGCTTCTTACGACGCCCTTTATAGCCTGAGCCGGTCATCAGCGTGTTGATCTTCTGTTCTGCCTTGCGTTTCAGTTTTGTTCCAGCCTCGCCAACACGTTGCCGTAGGGGCTCTTTGAAAGGACGACGTTGATTGGCAACGTTGGAGAGCACGTCAATACCCGTATGAAGCGCCTGTTTTCCAATTGCTTTAGCGCCATTTCTCAGCAATGGTACGATGCTTTTGAAAAGGCCGCTGAAAAAACTTCCTATCCCATGCCCTCGTTGATAGGGAACACCATGGTAGATCGAAGATATTCTTGTTCCAGCCTGGTTGTAGTATCTTTGGTAGGGACATTTAATATTGAGAAGCGTCGAAAATGAAGTTTCACGCACACCTTTCCAAACTCGAATGGTACAGGTTAGCCCGTGTCTGTTCTTATATTGATTTCAATTTCTCTTCTAAGCACAGGCATGTAGTGCAACGGATCATAGTTAACTGTCTTATGTATGCCGTAGAGATAGTTTACGTTGTTGATACCGACGATACGTAATAGTGGTGCCACAATGTCACCCACGGGCTGAGGCTCGATGATATCCGTGTAGATATGCATTTGCGAGGGCAGGCCTAGTAGAATTTTGGTGGCGTACGGTGACTTTGGGACTTTGATCAGATTAGTCTGAGGATCGAAACCGAGATGTAGGCTTAGTTGACTTGAAAGAGTCAGCAGCTGTATATTTGGTGAAGAAGAGATAACGTCCACTTTTTTGTTGGGGCTTGTGTACTTGAATACAACTCCGGAATCCCCTTTAAATGCCTCTACGTCGTTTAGAGCTTTGATAAATTCATGGATAGTGCTGTAGTTTCCAGGAGGGATATGATCCTTGAATATTTGTTCCACGCTGTTAGCGTCCACCCAGTTGTACCATACAATATTTTGACCCCCGGGTACGGTGGTGAAAGAACACGGATATTGAAATTCGGCCAGAGTGACTTCCCATCGGCCCTCGAGTGTAAGACGGTAATGAAGTTTCGTGGTGAAATTTGTGAGGGTATTTTTCGGGAAATATCCCATAAAGCTGTCGCTCGGCAAAGTGATGTAAAATTGGTCCTTCATGGTAGGGCGCTGACGTAACTGACAGGAATTAAACTTGGCGGGGTAGCCTTTCCACTGCACATAAACAAAACATTGTTTTACTTTCACTGCCAGTTGCAAATCCACCAGTTGTCTCGTTGGTTTTCTTCTGTTAACAGCCAATATTGTAAAATGGTTTACAGTCTGGAAGAGAGAACAGAATTGACTTTTCTGTATTGAACCGACACGCATTATCCTCAAAGAACGGCAGCAACATTCAACCAAAAACACCAGGATAAAAAAAAGTATCACATAGTTACGTTTTGGATCTTGAGTCAAAATTTAAAGAAAGTGGATCTGTCGCAAACAAAAAACTGACTTGCGTACATTATTGAGTGAATTAATTCAAGTGGAAGTTTTGGGCACTTATGTGGAAAATCCCGAAAGTTCAGTGCTAGAAGTGTCTAAAGCTTCTGGTGTAACAATTGGTTTGGTTCATAAGACATTCAAATTAAATAAGTTTAATCCGTATAAAATGCAGGTATATCGAACATTAGGCTAAGTTGATCCTGATAGGTGAGTACAGATTTGCAAAGAAGATGATCCTGATAGGTGTGTACAGATTTGCAAAGAAGATGATCCTGATAGGTGAGTACAGATTTGCAAAGAAGATGATCCTGATAGGTGAGTACAGTTTTGCAAAGAAGATGATCCTGATAGGCGAGTACAGATTTGCAAAGAAGATGATCCTGATAGGTGTGTACAGATTTGCAAAGAAGATGATCCTGATAGGCGAGTACAGATTTGCAAAGAAGATGATCCTGATAGGCGAGTACAGATTTGCAAAAGAAGATGATCCTGATAGGCGAATACAGATTTGCAAAGAAGATGATCCTGATAGGTGAGTACAGATTTGCAAAGAAGATGATCCTGATAGGCGAGTACAGATTGACAAATCAATGATCGAATTGAATGCGAATTTTCAATAGAAAACTGCTGGATTCATAACATAAAATAAGAATGTAAAATTTAATAAACATCGATACATTATCTTAAAAGGGGCGTTGAAAATATTAATATAAAAATTTCACTCGTTCTCGAGAAAACTGATTTTTCCGCAAGACCTGTCCGGTAAGTAGCGCCATCTACTGTTTCCGTTATCCATTGTTCTTGTTAGCGCGGAAGGATACTTTGGTCGGCTGTGAAGTCACGTCACACCTTTCACTCTCCCGCCCAACATACCACAAAATAGGTTTTAGACTTGCGCTCGACAGGACCAAGGGCCTTACATGGTTTTGTCAATAAACACGAGTCGTTATAGGAGTGACCAAAATACTCGTATTTTTACTAGCGGAAACACTTAATGGCCATAAAAAATAAACGTTTTGACAGGTATATAAGGTGACACGATTATTGGTCTGATATTTATTGACGGTAATTTGACAGGAGGAAAATACTTGGAAATTCTTGAATCTAGTCATCCTCTCATAGTGCACGCCCTAGAAAATCAACTAGTCATTCATGAAAACATAAAGATTGATGAAGATCTTTTATATTTTCAGCAAGATGAAGCCCTCCTCACCGTACATTACTCGTTCGTCAGTGGCTAGACAACAAATTAATGGACACTGGATTGGCAGAAGAAGATCAAGTGAGTGGCCATAAAGGTCACCTGAGTTAACGCCCCTAGATTTCCATTATTTATGGGGACTAAACCAGAAAATATCGAAGTGTTAAAAAAAAAGAAGACAAAAATGGCACGAAGAAGTATTCCAAAAAAACCTATGAAAAGTCATAAGTTATTTCTCAAATAGACTATGTCAATTGTTTAGCTCAAAATGGTGAGCATTTCGAAAACCTCCTTTAAACTTAAAGTTCAAAAATTGTTTTTCTCGTTAATTATTTTACAAATACACACAAACGTGAACAAACACTTGTACCCACCGAGCTTTGTTTGAATAGGCCGCATCCGGTGCCGGCAACTCGGAAACTTGTGAGGCTCTTTTCTCAAGGTCATACCACCCATGTCACCTTACTTCCCCCTCAGTTGGGAAGTTTTCAAATGAACACCTGATCTCTCTCTCTCTCTCTATATATATATATATATCATCGTGTGTATGCACATATATACGTACCTACACACAACATGGGCTCATTTCATCATTGATCATCGATCAGACTCATTCATTGATCGTCACGATACATAATACTTAACATAAAATGTAATATTAGTTCATTTATAGTACCAAATCATCATTCATCCTATAATCCTATCGTTCATTGACTATAACGCTACATCATAATTATTAATTTCATCAAAGACAATTAATAGTAATCATACATCGTACTTAGATAATCACTCTTTGGTCGGAGTCATGAATGATGATACTTTGATGTTTGATGCTTATATATTTGTTCATCATATAATTATATAAAAATTTGCGCAGACCTATACAGCATCTGATCAACCTTCACTAATCAGGAACATACATTTCTCTTACATGGGGTTATTCTGCATTGATCAAAGTCATTCATTCTTTGACGTTTTACTTGTTCATGATCCATCTTGGTCATGCCTCGTACTTATAAGACATTTTGATCATCGTTCATTGATCAGAACCAGACATTTGATCATCCTTAACTGGTTATTCCATGGATCATACAATCTCATGCATCGCACTTATAAGACATTTGAAAATCATTCACAAATTAATATGTTCAGGGTGACCTGGCGGTCTAGGGGTAAGGTGTCAGACTTCTGTGCTGGGGTACGGGGTTTAATCCCAGGTCCCGGCACAGATTTATCTGATTACCAAACCCTTCCTTCACCTCTGACAAGACATCTTGTGAATGTGAGGAATGCCAGGCCTCCACCGTGGTTCAGATTCCACGTTAAACTGTAGGTCCTCCATTTCATCTCACAATCACCCTACCATTACACTTTAGCGTAAGTGCGTATAACCCGAACGGGTAGTAAGACGCGGTGCTAATAATAATAATAATAATAATAATATGTTCAGACCTAAATCACGTAGAATGTTCGGTTGAAATGCAAATTACTTTAAAATATCACTTTATTTGTTTGAGGAACACTTGATCAATTTTTCTTAGAATTTATGTTGGTTGAAACGTCCTTGAAAACTATCTTATTTCGTGTTGACACTTCAGCTCACTTGGTAGTGTCTGTTTCTTGTCGATTCTTGGAATGGACCAAAAATCTATCATCGGATCATCGGTGGAATGTGGGTTTCTCCTTTCACATTTGGACCCACCTCAGTGGCGTAGTTGGCTAACGCGCTAGTCGTGTTGCGCTCGACTGCTGAGGACGGGGAGATCGAGGTTCGAATCTCGGTCGGGTGAACTGGGGTGGTTTTTCCTAAATTGTTTTCCACTCTCCCTCCACGCAAATGCGGGTTCACTTCCTCTAATTCAACCTTCTCAATTCCTAATCCATTAGCGTAATTAGTACTTAAAGCGTATAACCCGAACGGGTAGTAAGACGCGGTAATAATAATAATAATAAAATATAAAGTTTGTTTCATACAGTGGCATGTAGAAATATTTTATCTACATTTTGGCTTGAGCCATTTAAAAAAATAAAAACCATTTGTTAATTAAGACTGTATTTTATTTGTGGATGTCATTAGACACAGCTCTGAATGTCCACAAAACTCTCCCAATATCCTCCGGAGGTATCAACAGTTTGTTGTTTCATCTAATGAAGCTGTCAGCTGGTGATGGGTGTTGGGCGTGGCTGGCATTGCGGGGGAAGATGTTCCAATTAGTCCCTTGAGCGCCGCAGCGTATGTATACAACTCGACACAAGGAATAGTTGCGGACACCAAAAAGTGAACTACGACACACAATCTGGAAAACACCTCTCAAAAAAATACCTTTTACTTAATTCATGTATTTATATTTAACTCGTAACAGGTGGGCTTATGGTCTAAGGCATAATGCTCAAGATAGGTTCGATTGCCATAGTTCAAATCCCAGTTAGGGGGGCCAAAGTGGTATCTCACTGGAGTTTTCCCATCCTCTTTCCACGATAATACTAGAACATTTTATCTGATCATTTTATTTTATAATACATTGTTTCCTACTGTTTCTCCATATTCAATATTCCTCATCCCTGCTCTATCTATCAATGTTAATATAGAGATGTACCGGACGGGTAGTAAGCCGCAGAGCACGGTAGTTAAATCAACACAAACATGAATACGGAATTATTTCCTCTGCAGTCGAGGATGATCTTCTGACCATTCTGTTCTGGCGACGAGTTGACGGTTCTCTAGTTTTGCACAACCGAGTGTAGGCCTACACTTGTTGTGAATAAGGGTAATCGAGTGTTCCCTAATCACTACTCAGTGTCACCGTCACCAAACAAGCTCAAGAGCACTCCGAGTAATGACAAGTCTAACGTGACCCTTCCCGTCGTTAGCAATGTTGATACATTACTGTAACACGGCCAACATGGTCAACATGTCAAGGAGTTGTTACCCACCCAGCACACCAGACCGAGAACTGTGGACATAAGCGACACTGACGCTTGAGCATTCCACCACCGAGCGCTGTTGTTGACATGTGAGGGGGAGAAGAGAACTGTAATCTCTGCTCTTGTTTTATCGTAGCTCGTTTGAAAATGTTTCCGGTGTTTACTCTCCATTTCACTCGTATCAAGGAGGATTGTGTTAACACTGTGAATATCTCGATTAGATTCATTCCATTTGAATTATTAGACATCTTTGTGGGAGATTTTATAGCTCCGGTCTCTCATTGACACACTATAGTGAAGTTTTGTCATTTTTACCCTTGTTATGTCAGTGTTTAATGTTGTTAAATATCATTACTGGAGGTGTTTGGTGTGTACTTTATGATAACTATTTATTAAGAACGCCCAGTCCTCTGGTAGACAATCTTTCAGATATACACCTTTTAGTCCAGGCCGGGAATCAGCTCAGTTGATTGACGCGCTTCTGTCTCTATAATTCATTCACGATCTAAGTTTACCTGGATTACAGCTCAAAATGTTACTAGTAGTAGTCCCTAATATATCACTACGCCAACAGCTGACATCACTTCGGTTGACTTTAATGAAAACAGATGGTAGCCTAATATTCTAATGTGATAGCTAACCACAGTAATATAGGGCAATATTATTTATATATTTATTTGAGGATGGACACAAAGTTTATTTATAGTTTTATTCCACTTAGAAAAAATATTCACACCACTTTCACAAAAACTTCTAACGGACATAGCTTCAAAATGGCGACTGACGAATTTAAACCATGTGGCTGAACATGACGGTAAACAAGTTATTTACAATGATGCAGACACAGAGTTGATGAAAATATTTTATTTGGTTAAATATTTCAAAATACGATAAAGTAATCATAAAATCATTTATTGTATGTAAAATAAAATGTCAAGAATTTTCTCTTATTCAAGTAAATATGATGGCTGTATTAAAAGGTATTGATGTGTGCACTATATTACACATAATAAATAACGTTCCAAAACGAAAAATAAGTACTTTTAATTATGTTAAAAATATTGTTTCGAGTTTGATAAAAAGAAATTATTTAAAAAAAATGAAATAGTATGAGAAAACTTAAGTTTACGTTATTTTAAATGTAATATATAACAGATAATTAAAGATCTTTACATTTATAACAAAACAGTGATCTTTTACAAGTGTTGGCAACCCAAAACCTAATCATATGATTTTCGAACTGTCATCCAGGTAAAAACCTATCATGAACGGACTTTACTTTCGTATCTATCCTAGTGCAATGATGATACAGCACAAAAAGATTATTCCACTAATTTATCAGACGAATGAAGGTGCATTCTGTTTCAATACCCCTTTCGCATCCTTACTACATTAGCTTATTGACTATTTACTAACCCTTATATTAAAGGTTTCAATGAAATAAATCATATCGCAAGTGGGATTGCTAGCGCCTGAGATTGAAGCTATAACCAACACTGAACCAAATTGTCTGTGGATATATATGCTCTGTATATGCTACCAGCCAGGTCCAAACTGAGATAGTCAAATTCTAGGGTTGGAATTTTGGTTAGTAGGCTAGTTTATGTTAGGTAAATTGTGTTAGGTTATTAGAAAATAAAGCATCAAAATTAGGCATTGAACGAGCCAATTTCCGATCCAAGCTAGAAATTCTTTTCCAAAATATAATCCATATTGAAACATGCTTAGTTTAACAAATAGCATTCAACGTTAGCCAAGTATTACTGACTAATGTCGACACTGTCCAGATTTCGCTCACTAGCCGGAATGAATATAGGCCTATACCTGCTGTCAGTGACAGACGTTGCACGGGTCGTGTGGTGACATTTCTTTGTAATGAAGGTTGAAAGTTCTCCTTTGTAATAATTTTATTTCGATGGATACGTTTGATAACGAACAGAAGAAAATCATCAGGAAAGTGACTGATGACAAACTACAGGAGGAAATCAGTAATAAAAATCTATATTTGCGAGGATGTTGGCCAAATCCTCTTGAGCACAAAATTGATATCTCTGAAGTGCTAGAGTATCCTTTGACGGCATCGCCCAGGTCTTTGAGTCACGCAGATGGGACTTTCAATGAAGAAATCACTCTTCAAGTTTGTTTATTTTTCCATGTGTGTTTTACTTACAATTTTGTTCAAATAAAAACTAATTTTAAGAAACTGTGTTGGAAACCTTTTATTTTGAAAATATTTAGGTATTCCGATTTCAAAAACTAAGTTACCGGTACCGTAATATAAGAGAGTATCTCATAATTGTATCCCTAAGTGTTTTATATTAGGAACACCTTTTCCGAAGTCATTCATATGACAGTTTTGAGGTGTGTTTTTATCATGAATTATATGAAACATAGAACAAATTTTAAATTGGATAGTGTTAGCCAAATAATGTGTGCGTCTCTGTATCCATTTAAAGGTCAAAAAATTATTCCAACAAAAAGTATCTTATACTTTACCCTACTGAGAGTTTTTTTTCTCTCAATGGTGTTCCACCTTTCCTCCGCGAAACTTCGAGTACATTTCCACAAATTTTACCTTATTAATCCCTACCCTACGAGTGTAATTATTAATACAATGCATATAGCCTAGATGGATAGTGAAATTTCGTGAAAAACAACAAAGTACTGATGCCAATGTAGTGTAGTCTATTATGTAATTGTAATTATATTAGTAAAATAAGTTATAAATCTACTCACATGTTGCACCAATTCATTATTTAATGGCTTGGCTCAACTGTCTGAAAGTATATTTTATACGTTTTTTCCGTAATTCATCTGAGTTTAAATTATGTTTATTTCAACTCCGTTTGTTTGTTTTGTCCAATTTAAAGACCGGCTACATGAAACCGCACCGCACAGTCAAGAGAGCATTTATCCGCACTTTGCGGCGCGGCGCGGACCGTGTAGCCATAGCTGAAAAGTTTATGTATTCCATTATAATAGTTGAGTATTCCATTATTCGCTAGTTTCACTTGGTTATTTCCACCCCTATTCCCCCTCACTCAACTCTGCGTGCCTGCAGATTTCTTGGAATTCGCCACGACTCTAACCTCTTCCAACTCCCAAGTAACCATCTTACACCTGTCGTGTACTACTCTATAAACAGTGTGCGTTGAATTCCAATCTATCACATCTCGATGAACCTCGCCTGCTATGTTTTGTTTGAAAATGAACTCATAAAAAAACTCCGTGGAAAGTGATTTTAGTGTGCGACTATTCATATATAATAAGTTAATAATGTTCTCTGTGTGTGTTTTTTTATTTAATATAATATGGTAATACTGTCGGTTAATCACGCCTCTCTTCGGGCGTCAATTGTAAACACTATGATCAATCACCCCTCATTGGGCGTCGATTGAAACACTACGGATTAATTCCCTGATATATGAATGATGTGATGATTTATAGGTTGTATAATGCTCCGTGTTCGAGCGCCTACCACCACTGTGCGGAAAATATACTGTTTTTATCAGCTGTCTATAGCCCCGTGTTCGAGCACTAATTAAATCGGTATATTAATATAATCAAAGAAAGAGAAATGTTGATGGCTGTTATTTCACACACGGTTTATTTAAATTACACCTGTAATTTACTTGTACATATTACAATTAAATGTTTTATATCACTGCACACTTGGGATATTGATGTGACTTATATTATACTGTGTTAGACTGACTTGTGTGTGATCTCGGTGTAGATGTTTGGTCCCAGAGATGCCTTCAACATACGCACAATGGTTTATATATGACATACCCCTTGCATTTTTCTCCTCTGGTCAGCAATGTAAAAACTAACCAATAGAAAGAGTCCTGGCGACAGGTTTTGTGAAGGCTAGCTTCTTATTGGTATAGAGAAATGGCGTCTTCTGTCAAATACTATGAAGCTGTTCCCTTTAACAAGAATTGACGCAGTTATTCTTTTAACAAGAAAGATGGTATAAAAATATATTTTAGTGGTGAAATCCTTTTCGCATTGTTTCTGAGAAGCGCGTGTTTCTTCATGGATGAATCTTAAAAGGATACTCCACATACATTACTTTAAAGAAAAATTACCTTCATCCATGACTTTTTACATAATTTAGATTAATCCAAACCAATATCATTACAATTACCTCCCATTTGCTTATATCATATGTGAATTCAATGAATTTGATGAATTTAATGCATTTTGACATTGATTACAATTTACTTGTCTAATAATACAAAAGTTATGATATATTATTTATCCGTTATCATATTTGATTATTTTTAATGTTCAGTCTTCTAGATGAATACACGGAAAAAAGGAATTCCCTGTTTAATGATTCATTTTTATTTTCTTTACCTATTTTCTTGATTTCACTGAAAAATTGTAGCACTTGTTGTTCTGTTCTTAAAATATTATGTTCACATACAAATTTGAAAAAATTATAAATGGTTTTGGTTAAATAATCAACTATATATATGAGTTTAGGTAATTAAATTTAATAAATAAAAGAATAGTTTGAAAAGCTTGAAAATTAATATAAATTTATAGTTGAAGTACCTCAAAGTATCTTAAATTCAATTTAAATTTTAAATCGTTGTAATAAAAATATAAATATTGAATTTTTTTATAAAATGTTTAATATAATCATCATTAAATCAATTATTTTTATAAAACTCAAATCTTTGTGAATTGTTAGTTATCCAATCAATCACTGTTTACCAAATTCTCTATGATAAACATTTGTAGTACAATATAAATTTAATTATAAATTTACCTAATTAAACTATTCTTATTAAAAATTCATTTTACATATTCTTAATACTCTTGGCTACCCTAACTCTACTTGAAAAATGGGTCAAGTTTCTCACATATTTGTTTAATTTTTTATTGATTTGATTAATGTTTGTTTATTTATTAATGTGATCTCATTTAATTTACTACCATAGAACTATTAATTGCTTGCCATCAAGCAAGCCATATTACATTATTACACTTTCAGTCAATTAATATTAACCTCAGTTATTACATTATTACATTTTCAAACAACTAATATTAACATCAGTTCTTACATTATTACATCCTCAGTCAATTAATCTTAACATCAGTTATTACATTATTACATTTTCAGTCAATTAATATTAACCTCAGCTATTATATTTTCAATCAACTAATAATAAAATCATCTCCTACTTCATTACATTCTCAGTCAATTAATCTTAACATCAGTTATTACATTTTCAGTCGATTAATATTAACATCGGTTATTACATAGTTATATTCTCAGTAAATTAATATTGAGATCAGTTCTTTTCTATTATTGTTGTTATTTGCGAGTCCTGGCTCTTTATTCAAGGTCAAACTACCCTTTTACTTTCTTTTACCCTGCTAGTGACACAGCTGTCAAACCCTTCCATCTTCTTTCTTTTTCTACCCTTTGTATTGTCAACCTGTTTTGGTGTGAGCTACAAAAACATAAGATATAAAATGTTAACCTCACATTGTTTTGTTTAAAATAAATGAAATGGACATAAAACAATCTTGGATTCTTAAAGTACACTTGAAATTAGTATGAAATCATGTCACACTACTGTGAAATATTAAAAATAATTTTCCCCATTCTAATTGAGTAATTATTTTATCATTAGTGAAAATTTTTTTTAATTACACATTTCTCTTGATCAAAACATTTAAATATTGCCTATTTGCCTTAGGTATTTAAATAAAATGAAATCATAACTAAAATCTGTTACTATAGCATAATTAGATACAACACCCTAATTAGCTCTCATTATCCTTGTTGATACATGAATATTACATCACGCAATCACAGAATACCCTTTTAAACCTCATCATAATCTCCTCCATATCTATCAATTTCAATTTAGATTTTACCGTTGCATAATATTATATTTGTGGAAAACTTAGGTCTTTGCCTCATTATCATAATTGCTGACATCTCCCTACGTTGTGCTAACTCTATGCTCGATGCTATCTGATTCTTGGTGGTTCGTTGAATCACCAGAAAAATGAATTTATTAATCATGGCTTGCCTATACGTGACTCAAGTTGGCCCGCCACATTGCCGATTTTTTTTGTTTAATCGTTTGTGCTCTATTTGTGCTCTATTTGTGCTCGAACATGAACATTTGTGCTGTGAAACTGGCCAATTTAAAAAATATTTAATGTGGCGGGCCAACTTGAGCTCAAGCTAGCCCGCCAACATATTGAAAAATTGCTGAAAAAAATATATTTTTTTGTCTAATCGTTTGTGCTCTATTTGTGCTCATATGTGCCCGAAATTGAATATTTGTGCTCTAAAATTAGGCGTGCTATATAACATTTAATGTGGCGGGCTAGGTTGAGCCTTCCCTATACTATAACATGTAGAAAAATAGAGTTGAAGCTGGCCCACCACGTTTTTAAATATCAATGTAACGAAATTCTGTTTTCACCATTTGTTTAAGCTTCGTTTGTGCTCATTTGTGCCTGAACATGAACGTTAGTACTGTGAGCCTAGGCCTTTTAGATATAATTTAATCAAGGCGATCTAACTAGAGCTCAAGCTAGTTCACCACACATTGAAAGACAAAACATAACAAAATTCTGTTTTCAACATTCGATTGTGCTCATATTTTCCCAAACAAGAACAATTTTCTAAAAAGTGAAGGGTTTTATAGACTATTTCATGTAGTAAAGCATTATTGTGTTGATTCACAAACCAATACAGTAACGGATTTGTCGAAAGATTAAACGCGTAATAATAATAATAACTTAACCTGTGTGAATCCATAATTTTCGGGCATATATGAGCACAAACTAAGCACAAAATAAGCACAAAATAATGGTGAAAATAGAATTTTGTTATGTTTGGTTTTCAATATGTGGCGGGTTAGCTTGAGCTCTAGTTGGATCGCCTTGATTAAATGATATCTAAAAGGCCTAGGCTCACAGTACTAACGTTCATGTTCAGGCACAAATGAGCACAAACGAAGAACAAACAAATGGTGAAAACAGAATTTTGTTCCATTTATATTTCAAAATGTGGCGGGCCAGCTTGAACTCGATTTTTCTACATGTTATAGTATAGGGAAGGCTCAACCTAGCCCGCCACATTAAATGTTATATAGTACACCTAATTTTAGAGCACAAATATTCATTTTAGGGCGCATATGAGCACAAACGAAGCTTCAACAAATGGTGAAAACACATATGAGAACAAATAGATCGCAAACGATTAGACAAATGATTTTTTTTTCAGTAGTTTTTCAATATATGGCGGGCTAGCTTGAGCTCAAGTTGACCCGCCATATTAAATATGTTTTAAATTGGCCAGTTTCACAGCACAAATGTTCATGTTCGGGCACATATGAGCACAAATAAAGCACAAACGATTAGACAAAAAAAAATTTTTTTTCGGCAATGTGGCGGGCCAACTTGAGTCACGTCTTGCCTATAGCTAAGTCCATGCCTTAATATTAACTCCTCAACTAATAAATCTTAAAAAAAACTCCTCGACCAATACACCTTAATTCCTCGACGCTGCTAGATGCCCTCAGGTCATCTTTAAACTCATTACGACGATTGCATATCTTAATAGCTTATCTCCTCAATATACCTCAAATAATACGCCTTAACGTCTCTATCTGAAAAAAAATTCTTTTAAACAATACGCTATTGGCCTTTTTTTCCCACTCACCTTAACTTACTGTAATACTGTACTCAAGTGCATATCTAAATTAATTTCTTTAGACATCTTAAATATTATCCTTTAGTTCATCAGCTTATTCTGTGATTATTTTAATATATTAATCAATATCGTTGAATTTATTGAAATATAATTAATTATATTAAAATAACCCCCCCACACAAATATTAAGATTCACATCTTAATTATCATTGACAAATTGCATCTTTGGTGAAATAATATATTTATTATGATTTCCAATATCGTCTATTAATTAATCAAACTTCCTAATTTTATCTTAAACTGAAACTATTTAACTTTTATAAATTTAAAATTATCTTTTGAATTTACTCACATAAAACTTAACTAGTTGACAATATGTAGACAACCCCTCACCTTACATTTATATCTGATGTTTACTCTTACATGCTTCTCAAGGTATTATGCCCCCTACTTGTCTGTTCTCCTATTTTTATCTATATATAATTTCCTGTAACTATTTTAAATTCAAATGAAATTGATATGATTCGTACAGAATTTATATTTTTAAACTTGATTTCATGTTTGTATATATACCAGGTTTAACTCTTAAGTCATAGAGAAATATTGTTATTATTCTGCGTAGTTCCTTCAAGTAACTGTCGTTGTCCTACTTAACCTCTCTTCTTTTGAACAATATTATTATGTTTACCTTTAAATATCGTTTTGGAGTCGTAAAAAAAACAATAGATTTAGAAAAATAGTGTGTTGTACCTGTCAAAAATACAACCCTTCTACCTTTTTTTAAAAAAAATATTAGTCTCACTCTTCATAGTGAGGGTAGTTAATGGTTTCTTTTACAATTTCCAATTTTTGGGTGACTTACAAATACGCACATGAATGTTTACTGTCCTCGCCCTGACTCCACTACTAGAGCCATATCGTCCACATACAATGCCAAATTGTTGTCTGAGGATTTAGGAATGTCGTTCGCATAAAGACTGAAGAGCACCGGGCTCACGAGGGTACCCTGCGGTACTCAAGCCCAGATGATTCTGACTTGGGAAGTGGGATGGATAAGATTGTACAACCTTAACCAGGTATAAGGGCAGGGGCAGGGAGAAGAGTTTGAAAAGGAGACCTTCGTGCCAAACAAGGCTGAAGGCCTTTGCCACGTCGAGAAAGACAACACCAGTCAGCCTTTAAAGGTTGAAGTTCCTCGTGACCTGCTCCACGAGCCGGGCAAGTTGGTGAGACGTAGCGTATCCCACCAGAAAGCCGAACTGCTCGTCAACCAAGATGCCCACCTCACGAACATGTCGGCTCAGTCTCGTGAGTAGAAGTCTTTCAAACAACTTTTCCAAACAGCCGAGCAAGCTGATCGCTCAGTAAGATGAAGTTAGGGCCGGGTCCTTACCTGGTTTGTGCAAGCAGAGGCCATTGGCGTGCTTCCATAGCTTGAAGTAACTCAGGAGCTGGACGGCGTTGAATAACTCCACGAGTAAGTTAATACCCTTCTAGAGCATCTTTATGAGGACCACGATATTGATATTGTCACACCCGGGGGCCCTGTTTAGTCTTAGAGCGGCTAACGCCCGCAATATTTCTGTTGCCTCCATGGCTTCAAGTTCATCCAAGGGTCTGTACAAGACCACACGGAGCCGCGTGAGCAATATTCACTGGGTCTGACGGGTCGTCAGTCTGTATGAATTGCACCTCTTGAGTGATCAGCGAGAGCATCAGCCTTCTCCTGGTCGGAGCTGGTCACCCCGTTTCGTACTCCAATAGGCAGCTCTGGTGCGGGTACCCACATCAAATTTCTCAGCATGCTCCACAGAGACCTATCCTGCACGCACAGGCTCTCAATATTGTCCTACCAGACACTGTTATGGTATTCTTGGACCATCTCACGAACCGCATGGACTTTGCGGCTCCAGTTGGCCTTATAGAACGGGCCCCTCAAGATTTTCCAAGCCTTCCTCAGCCGATTTTTCTCCCGGACGTGCCTGAGGATAGAATATTGCAAATAAACCTGTGGCACCCTCCTAATATGGTGCCTCAGTGATGAAGCTTTGAGCGACCCCTTGATGGCTGAAGTTATGAACTCTGCGCCGTGATAGATTTCTGCTGCTGTTCGAAAGGTAAGGGTAGGTCTCGGCCTCTTTCTCAACACATTCGTGAAACTTTCCCAGTCAGTTCACTTAAGGTCGGGTTTTCGAGGGGTCTATGAGGGATACTACGTGGCCCAGGTTCACAAGAATGGGATTGTGATCCAAGTCTAGCTTAGATAGTGACTTCAGCACTAATCACCGTCTGATTCCTCTGGTGACAACGAAGTCAGGGACGTTTGATAAACTAAGGGGAATGCAAGGAAAGTGGATGGGGGTGGGAGGACTGTAGGCCACCAAGAGCCCTGTAGATCTCTGACGTCACAGAGAAATCTGCTGTAAGCGCACACAATGCTAGAGCCCTGTGAAGGACACTTAGCGTTGAAGTCACCACAAATTAAAATAGGTATGGCACCNCTGACGTCACAGAGAAATCTGCTGTAAGCGCACACAATGCTAGAGCCCTGTGAAGGACACTTAGCGTTGAAGTCACCACAAATTAAAATAGGTATGGCACCTCAAAGCAGTACCTCCATGTTACTATTTAGCCCAGTAGAACTGACGGATCACCGTGAGGCTGTTGCACCCAACTCTAAATTTCTAAATTGACAGAAGCGCTTAGCTATTTCATCAAGAGAAACGGCCGATTTATTGTCTGAGATTACCGAGTCAATATCGTGACTCTTAACCTCATGAATGAAGAAACAAGTGAAATGAGGTTGTAAGAGAATTACAGGTGTATTATTATATATTGCACTTTGAGATGTAGTTTGGTGATTGTGAATGTTTGCGTTGGGTCTTGGGTAAAGGAAGGGTTTTTATTCTTGGGATTTTGGGAGGTGTGTTTAAGGTATGATGGTGCTTGTGAGTGAATTATGAAGTTTGTTTTTTGTTAAAGTCCGGGTATGGGATTGGAGTTGTTAAACTTTTCTTTTCTTGGGATTTGTTCCAGAGGTGATATTTCCATTCCGCATCTGGGTCCGATCCCGGTGCCAATATTATTCTCTGACTCGTAAAAAACCTAGTCGGTTATCCCAGTGACGTTCGACCATGACAAAGATAGTAATGGCATGAAATGTGTGATTTGTGCGTGAAGGTCAAGTTAAGGGTTGGATCTAAAAATGGGATAGGTGTGGTGTTGAGGTTGTCGGCGGTTCTGGTGTCAGTTTGGCGTAGTTGATTGTCAAGTATTTGATTAATTTTTATTCTACTAGGATTGCTACATTGAGGGTTTTTCTAGTGTTTTATACTTTTTCTTCTAGAATTATCAACAAGGGATTTTATACTTAAAAAAAATTATTTTGGTTTTTGAATATTTTTTTATGTCTTAGGTTATAGTAGACATTTAGATATATAGGATAAATAAGTGTACACTAGGCCAGCCTGGGTAGTTGATGGTGTCGTGGTTCAGTCGGGTCGTACTTTCAAAGTCCTCTAACAAGTTCGTTCTCGTGTGTTTCAGTCTGATCGTAGAACTTTTGTTTCTGTATTGGTATATTTCTTGTAGTTGGTGGCAGTTGGTCATCGTGTGTAGGCCGGCTATTTTAGTGCGCTCCAGTGAGTGTCCTTAATATTTTGTTCTGTGGTATCCGAAATTTGTGAGTGTTTGTTTTGGAGGCATAGCTCCATACTACACAATTATAAAGGATGATGGGTTGAATTATTTGCTTGTATAGTAGTATTTTGGTGGGAATTGTGAGCTTCCCTCCTTTGAACAGCGAGTACAATCGAAAGAATCTATCCATTACCTTGGCATTGGTCTTATCTATGTGACTCCTCCAGGTGAGTTTCCTATCTATTGCAGTGGCGGTTCGTCACTTTAGAAGCTGGAGGGTGCAGCCTGTTTAGTTCATAAATTATTTCTAAATGATATATTTAAAAGAAGACACCAATTTCGGAATAGTTTTTGCTAAATATTCATTAAGTTAAACTCAAAAATTAATATCACAAACAACATGCAAAGACAAAAATAATAAACTCCCCTCAAAGGACGTGCATGTGTTGTAAAAACTCTGCAGCTGTGTAATGTGCATAAATATATAGGTATGTATGTTTTCACTTTGTTCCATACAAAATTCAGGACATGGCCTAACTAATGATTTCAATTATCTCTTTTGATCAAGAGTTAATCTTGCAATATTCGTTTTCTTAAGCGCCTGAATTGAACTATTCATATTAAGCCTAGTTACAAAAAATATTTCAACATATAAATCAAATAGACTTTATCCTAAAATAACACTACATAATATTATTGTAAACACACACGCCACACACATCCTCAAGATGCAGGAGCACGCAGGATGACTGACAACAACTATTGCTGGTCCACGCTATACACATTTCACAAGCTTTCAACCTTGGGGCGCGTAAGGGAGTGCGCCTTCAGAAGAAGAATAAGCAATGCTAGCTATAGCAGGATGGGGACAACGGGGTTAAGGGGAGGGAAGGTTTGGTTTCACAATGTCAGGCGCTGACCGTCGCGCGCCTGACTGCATGCCATTTGAAGACAAGAGGTATGAGTGTTTGTTTTGGAGGCATAGCTCCATACTACACAATTATAAAGGATGATGGGTTGAATTATTTGCTTGTATAGTAGTATTTTGGTGGGAATTGTGAGCTTCCCTCCTTTGAACAGCGAGTACAATCGAAAGAATCTATCCATTACCTTGGCATTGGTCTTATCTATGTGACTCCTCCAGGTGAGTTTCCTATCTATTGCAGTGGCGGTTCGTCACTTTAGAAGCTGGAGGGTGCAGCCTGTTTAGTTCATAAATTATTTCTAAATGATATATTTAAAAGAAGACACCAATTTCGGAATAGTTTTTGCTAAATATTCATTAAGTTAAACTCAAAAATTAATATCACAAACAACATGCAAAGACAAAAATAATAAACTCCCCTCAAAGGACGTGCATGTGTTGTAAAAACTCTGCAGCTGTGTAATGTGCATAAATATATAGGTATGTATGTTTTCACTTTGTTCCATACAAAATTCAGGACATGGCCTAACTAATGATTTCAATTATCTCTTTTGATCAAGAGTTAATCTTGCAATATTCGTTTTCTTAAGCGCCTGAATTGAACTATTCATATTAAGCCTAGTTACAAAAAATATTTCAACATATAAATCAAATAGACTTTATCCTAAAATAACACTACATAATATTATTGTAAACACACACGCCACACACATCCTCAAGATGCAGGAGCACGCAGGATGACTGACAACAACTATTGCTGGTCCACGCTATACACATTTCACAAGCTTTCAACCTTGGGGCGCGTAAGGGAGTGCGCCTTCAGAAGAAGAATAAGCAATGCTAGCTATAGCAGGATGGGGACAACGGGGTTAAGGGGAGGGAAGGTTTGGTTTCACAATGTCAGGCGCTGACCGTCGCGCGCCTGACTGCATGCCATTTGAAGACAAGAGGTGAAGTGAAGGGATGAGAAGGTTTGGTTTAACAATGTCAGGTGCTGACCATTTCGCCCCCAACCGCACGCAATTTTAAAAACATTGCCTGCTATTACTTAAACCAAAAACATATTTTTCTTAAAACTATTATTGCAAGATAAAATTGTCGTGAGAGTGCGAATAATAACTTTAAAAGGAACTGGGAATTCGTGGGGATGGGGGGCGCACGCCTCCGCACCTTAGGGACGAGCCGACCCTGATCTATTGTGATCCCAAGGTACTTGACTGCGTCTTGGAGCGGGATCTCGGTGCCAAATAGGGTAAGTGGGGCGGGGAGTAGTTTCCTACCTTTAGCTAAGATCAGGGCTGCTGATTTGGTGGGGTTTACTTTAATTCTCCAGTTGGAGAGCCAGTCCTGGAGGAGGAGGTATCTTTACATATCAAGAGATGCACAATTAATGTTTTATTGGCTACATAGAGCATGGTGTCATCGGCAAAAAATCTAACCTGAACATGATCATGAGTGGGAATGTCTGCTATATGAATGTATAAGTGTGGTGCTACTGATGAACCCTGTGGTACCCCTGCTTTAATAGTGTGTGTCTGCGATCTCTTGCCGTTCACAACCACCTGGAACGTCCGCCGTCTGAGTAAGCTGGCTATCTATAAAATGTAACATTTTGGGCTGTTAAATGTTATTGATTTCTGAATGAGTCCAAAGTGCCAAACTTTGTCGAAAGCTTTCTCGACGTCTAGGAAAATAGTTATTAGGTCCCCCCCCCCTTTAAATGCATTAGTTACCTCTTCTACTATGTTTATTGTCGGATGGGTGGTGGAATGATGGTTTCTAAATCCAAACCAAAGGTTTTAGAATAACACCTAGCCTATCATTTATTATTTCTAGTCTTTTGAGTATTAATCTTTCGTAAACTTTACTCAGAGTCGTAAGTAAGCTTATTGGCCTTTGTTCTGAGGGAGCATCAAGTCCCTTCCAGATTTGGGGATTGTTATTACTCTAGTCAGCTTCCAGTCATCCGGGAAGTAGCAGGGCGTCAGTAATGATCTTATTAGGGCCAATAGCTCTAGTGCCGCACTACCTGGCATTTGTTTTATTATCTCGTTAGTCAGGAAGTCGTGTCCTGGCGATTAATTGCTAGGTAGGTCCTTTATAGTGGTATTGAACTCTTCGAGAGTGATTATCTCTGCTCGAGTGTCATTTGGTTCTTCCAGATAGTCCCTGACTGTTCTAGTCGCGTCTCTGGTAAAGTCGTGATCTTGTGGTTCATCGTTTGGTTTGAACTTTTTTTTTCTTTTCTAATACCATGGTTATGACTTCAGCCATCTCTGTGCTTTCGCAAACCATTCCGTGTTACCCATGGATAGTCCCCCTGAGCTGTCGTGTTACTTTTCGCAACTTGTCTCTGTCAAGCGCGGCCTCGGTGACGTAAGTGTCCCATCTGTTCCGTCTGATGTCCTTGACTCTCCTCCTCACTTGGGCTCTGAGTAGGTTGTAGGTCGTCCTGTGGTGTGGGGTTCTGTAGGTCTGCCAGTCCCTTCTCGCTTCCCGTTTCTGGGCTTTTAAGAAAGTCCAGATCTGGGTATTGTTATCGGAAGTCGTGTTGTATGAGGGTCCTAGTGGTGTTTACCGTGTGGGCTTCTTGCAGCGTAGTTGTGAAGAGTTGTAAGATAGCGTCTCCATTTTCTATTGTCTTTATCTCATGTATTTCTGGTAAAATATTTTCTAATGTGTCCCTAAACTCGTCCCAGTCACAAGTTGATGTTGTTTGTTTGAGTCCCCTTTTCTCCAAGTTAGTGTCCGTCTTAATTTCACAAAATATGGGATTGGGGTCAGAGTTCCTTTAATACCGTCATGTCCTCAGCGGTTACACCAATGTTGGTCAATGCTAAGTGTATAATATCGGGTATGTGTAGATCATTTGAGGGATAAAATGTAGGTTCATCTTGGGCAACAACTACGTAGTCGTGAGCGTCGGCTTGGTTTGCTAATATTCGTCCTTTCCCGGTGGTTACTCGGCTGTTTCAAATTGTGTTTTTAGAGTTAAGATAACCCACCAAAAACAGTTGTTTGAGTCTGTAATTTCATATAAGTCTTGTGGTAGTAGAGTCTTAGTCGGGGCCGCGAATATGACAATCCCGCCGCTAATATTTACGTTTATTCCAGTAGCTTCTAAGAAGTGGTTGAAATGAGAGTTAAAGGCCACTTTCTCCCATAAGGTTAACTAACATTGATCCAACACATTGAATGCTGTGAATCACTTTCTCCCATAAGGTTAACTAACATTGATCCAACACATTGAATGCTGTGAATCACTTTCTCCCATAAGGTTAACATTGATCCAACACATTGAATGCTGTGAATCACTTTCTCCCATAAGGTTAACATTGATCCAAGACATTGAATGCTGTGAATCACTTTCTCCCATAAGGTTAACATTGATCCAAGACATTGAATGCTGTGAATCACTTTCTCCCCTAGGGTTAACATTGATCCAAGACATTGAATGTTGTGAATCACTTTCTCCCATAAGGTTAACATTGATCCAAGACATTGAATGCTGTGAATCACTTTCTCTCACATTGTTTCTCTTAGCTGGAGAGGTGTGTCACTTTCTACCATAAGAATAGCACTGATCAGTGGTGGATCAGGAAATCTTATTTTGGGTGTTTGACATTTCTTTCAATTTTTATCCTGCACCCTCCTTACTATTGAGGCAGGTTATTTTTCTCCTATGCGAATAATACTAAGAATGGTCAAAGTGAGTCGGTGGCGGATTGGGAAATATTATTTTGGGGGTTGACAATTCTTTTGAGTTTTATCATTGATCCTCCTCACTGCGAAGCTGGGTCACTTTCTCCCACATTGATCCTTCCCATAGAGCAGGTGGGTCACTTTCTCTCATAAGAATAGCATTGATCAGTGGTGGATCAGGAAAAAATATTTGGGTAGAGGAAGAGGGGCAAACCAAGTGTTTATAAAATAGTTACACCATTAATTTGATAAAACTTGTTTTAACCACTAATATTTATATTATTTAGCACCGCGTCTTACTACCCGTTCGGGTTATACGCTTTAATTACTAATTACTTTAATGGATTAGGAATTGGGAAGGTTGAATTAGAGGAAGTGAGCCCGCATTTGCGTGGAGGGAGAGTGGAAACTATTTAGGAAAAACCACCCCCAGTTCACCCGACCGAGATTCGAACCTCGATCTCCCCGTCCTCAACTGTCAAGCTCAACACGACAAGTGCGTTAGCCAACTACGCCACCGAGGCGGGTTTTAATCACTAACGCTTTATTATAATATTACTACGTATTGGGTGTTACGCGTTTAGCCGTTTATTAAAACGTTTCCCAGGAGGCACTGCGAGGAAGCGAGTAACGTCACCTCCCACCGATTACTCATTTTGACTAAACTATTTGATTTTAATAAAGCTGTGCTGTTTCACCTGATGAAATCAGGTTATGATACTCACAAGCACTCAAGCTTTTTACATAATGCACATGTTTATTACAAAGGCTAATGCACAAACTTTCTTCTCAATATACTTACGAATGAAACATGAAGGGTGATTTTGTTTTGTCTCCATTGGTGAACAAATTTGTCTTATTATGTAGTGACCGTATGCAAGAGTGCCACATCCATTATCTATCTATCTATAAAAAGAAACGTCCTGACTCACTGACTGACTCACTCATCAACGCCCAGCCCAGACCCTTGGGCCTAGAAATCTGAAATTTTGCACAGAGGTTCCTTTTATGATCTAACCAATGAATAAGGCCGGAGTTTTCAAAATTTCCACGGGATAGAGAATAAAGGGGATTTATATTTTCGCTTTAAAGTTGCCTTATTTCCGTAACTATAATTATTAAAGACTTCAAATTTGGCATGCAAGTAGGTAATGATAAACTTCTATAATAATAAAAGGAAGTGTTTGTTTGTCTGTGTGTGTGTTTGTTTGTGTGCAATGCCCAGCCAAATCTACGGCACGCAGAGATCTGAAATTTTTAAAATGGGTGAACAGAAGGTGGTCCGAATGCACCTCGAAGCAGGATTTTTAAATTTTTAATTAGGCTATTTTTAACAGTTTTTTTTATAAAGAAAATATGTTTTATCTGGCTTATACTTACGTTTTTTTTAAAAGATACGGGCACATTTGGGGGAGAAGCTTATATAATTCTTATACCCAAGTGGGTCACGGGCAACGCCATGCGGGATTGCTAGTCTAAAATATAGCGTTTGTCATCTCCTGGTGAAAGTGCATGTTTATTCAAAGAGATACTGTACAATTAATGTTTCTCACTTCTTATCATATACATATAGGCGTAGTGTAAGATCCCCTGTTCTAAACATTGTTTATAATGGGAATGTTTAATTTTCTTTTTGAGAGTAGTTTTTGACACACCTTTACCTACTTTATTCTCCTCAAGACTCTCCTTTTGAATGGAGTAAAGCTTTGGTCGAAGTCCCACAAACTCTCGAATACACTCTCCATTCATCTCATCCTTCATTTTACCCAGTACTTGTTTATTACACACGCTGTATAAATAATGTGTTTCTGGACAGTCTGAAGTGTAGAATCTGCCTATATCATCCAAAATATCCACTTACACATATTCTGTTTTCAGTTCGTAGCATAGGGAGTCTGTGTCTGTGAATAAGAGCTTTGCATTTTGTCCATATTTCCTCTTAACATAATTATAATGAAAGTTATACATGATAACCTTGCTAATATCTAAGATTGCAAAGCCTGCATAGATAGGCTTATTAAAAAGTAGACTTATTTTTCTCATGTGAACCCCAACTAACTCTTCCGTGAAGATTGTATAAGCAATAAATGCTGGCGAAGCAAAGCAATACGCTTCTTAGTCTTTTTTCATTATTTAGTAATTGGATATTTACACGATGTCTTTGATTCGCCATCGACTTCCCGAATACTGCATTGTTCATAAGTTTGAAAAAGTCCTTTTCAGATCTATTTACTGCATTGTTTCGTCGGGATGTGTTAAAATCAAAATATGGCTTCAACCAAGCGCTCTGATTGAAAGTTAGGACTCGGTGTATCTTTTGAAGCTTCATACCCAAGAAAATATACAGTTTTAAATTACGAGTAGTGTACCACATAATTTTGTTTACGGTTTAGGTTGGGCACTAGCTTTTCTATTTTCCCGCCAGTTGGAGAGTTCAGCATGGATTGTATATATTTAGAGAATGGGGATTCCATCTCAGGAGTAACTACGACTTTTTCAGGAGCAAGCGGATAGTCACTGTGCTCATCATGAATTTCTTCCGGGTACTCTAGATCCACTTCTAATATATAGCCCACAGTGCTATCATCAGCAACTGAAATTATATTGAACTTTGCTATTTCAGTCTTGTTCAACCACCTAAAATTACTCTGAGGAAGGCAATCAGACATAACAGTCCCGTATAAATTATTACACTCTACAATGTACTTCACCTCCTTTTCGGGGTTAAAATTCATCATATCAGGGTTGTTTGCTTCAGAATGCCTATTAGAAATCATCGACACCCCACCCCGTATCCACTTTTCAATGAATAAATGCATTTAATTGTCAGTTAATAGCTCCAACTCAACCTTGGTCATCTTTAAAAATGCCGCCCATGCTAGTCCGGGGCTTGTGCAACAATATAGACAGTATAATTTATAATACTCAAAACACAAAGAGCGAAAGTATTCAAAGACGTCTGCTAAGAATAGAACATTACTTAAAACATATAAATTTTGATAATCTTCCATAGTGTTCATTTCAAAGTTTTCCCACATAGTTTTATCATGAGTGAAGTCACTTTTTGAAATATGTTCTTGGTGTATCTGATTATAGAATGCAGATTTTGGTGTTAATTGACTATCTATCAGTTTACTGCTGCAATCCATGTAGTCATAAGGGAACACACCTTTTCGTAGCAGTAGATCTACTTTATCGAGAGGGATATTTTCATGGAGTATTTTAAATTGCGTTCTCCCAACATGCAACAAATTTTCAACGAATTTTTCAAGAGATGTGTTTAAAAACTGGAACGAGTCAATAAATTGTAAATAGCCAAGACTGAATGAAATATATTTCTCCATATTGTTTGGAATACATGATATTCTTCCATATGTAATTTTCCCAATATGGGCGTCATAATTTTCTAAATTGTGTAAAATGACGAGTATTCTCTTGGTATATTGAAACTAAATATTGCACTTACTATGATATGCACCCCGATAAGCTCCACTGAGATGACAGTGGTCGCGGACGTGGTCTTGACCCAACTCCCCCTCGCAGATACTACATACACTAGCCGAAATAAATTATTTTTCTTGTTCAGGGGTGATGCGCATAGGGACATTTTTCTTAATCTCGATGATCATGGTTTCTTCTTCAACAAGTTTATGGAGAAACAACATTTTCACCACTATACACAACAGGGGGTTTCATACATTTACCTTCGGAATCGACGACTACATATGCAAATACTGATGGCGTGTGCTTCGTCATTTTTGTAGTTGATGAGTGATTGGGTTTAGGTGCACACCCTGATATTTTAATATTAAAACATTCAAAATCTGGTTAGATCATATATGGGATGGATTTGCATGTCGAAAATTTCAATATTTTATCCTCTTCCTTGGGCATCTGTATCTTCTGAGCATCGAAATCAGAACACCGCTCACTTTGCTTATCCCTGAGATTTTACTTAGAAAATCTATGCAAGCAATATTAGCAATAATATGATTCACCATTGTATCTGGTCAGCGAGCTTAGCAATCTGCTGAAGTTCTTAATAAGACAATGTCCCCATTCATATTTTAAAGAAACAATAAATCCACGTGATTATCACGACTGACCTTAGTTATCTTTAAAGGGAATATTTACCCTTGGTATCCGTACACATTAATAGATACATTATTTTGTTTTTCAAACTTAGTTATTTGTGGTATTTGCACAGGATATTCAATACCATTCATATTTAGTTTACCTTCCAGCGATATATACCTACTTACTCGATTAGCGTTCTCATCAGCTGGGTATAGAAATGCTAGCACAGACCAAAGAAAACATTTACTGTCAGCATTTCTTATATTAATTAGGACATGTTTATTTCTCAACTCTTCTGTTGATGGAATATAGCTGGAAGAAGCCAAAGGAACATGTTTAGCTAGTTTAAGCTCTAAGTATTTTACACGGTCCTCAGGCCAACCACTTCCCTTGTGCTGGAAAGAAGAAGCTGCTTCTATCATGTAAGTGCATGCATCCTCAATTTGTGATTTTAATTCGTCAGGACTTAGAGTGACCATACACTTACTGTGAAAGTAAGGGGTGATTGTTTCATCTCCCTCCTCACCAACACGAGAGTACTCTTCACAGGCAGATATATACCATTTTAGATTACCCATTACACTAAATTGTTGGGTAAGCGTTGCTTCCAACTTTTTTAATTTCGTTAGTAAAGACTAAAAATAGCGAGACTTTCGAGGGAGATATCTTGATGATTTTGACTGTATCATTCAAAGCTTCTGAAAAATTACAGGGATCGTAATCTTCAACGACATCTT
>CABFVX010006973.1:6363-35050 GCA_902151425.1 Timema shepardi
GGGGGGGGGCGAAGGGGGGAGTAAGGCTAAGGGTGAGGCTTTTAATACACTTAATTAAAATAATAAGGCACATTCTTAAGTGATTAAATGAAAAATAATGATTGATTTTAAATGATTATAATGTAATTTATGAGTTACCAGTACTAAAATTTATGCAACGAATGTATCACTCATTTAGGATGAAATAAGGACCGTTTACAAAAACTAGGTTTGTCCGAAAGTATAGTTTCATTTATTTTATTTAGTTATATTTCTTCCCGTAAAATTATATTTAGAGTAATTTAATTGGTTATTTTTCAATTAATGCAAGTTTTTATAAAACTGTCACTTTTCATTATCTTTAAATTTTCTTGTATTGGGTTTTATTCGCTATATGTCTAAGTCAACTTCGGTGGGTGATTAAGTGCTTACCTCAGGACCCGATGTTTGTGTGTTTAGACCCAGCTGTGGTCGACGGAATGTTTTGAGCGATAAAAATCATTAGCACAACTTTCCTTCGAGGGGTAGTAAACCGGTGTCGGTCCCATGTTGAGTGTGGCATTTAAAATAACATTGAAAGGTATTGTGAGGATACCTTTTCCGGAAAAATTGGTAGGCCCTTTCACTCATGCTCATAGACTTTCTCGTGTGGTGATATAATCAGTCGGTTAAGAAAGTTCACGTTAAATACCTCAAACAAATAAAATAAATAATCATACATGTTTATATAGAATCTTCTAAATATAAGGGTGACCTGGTGGTATAGGGGTAAGATGTCAGACTTCTGTGCACAGATATATCTGATTACCAAACCCTTCCTTCTCCTCTGACAAGACGTGTATTAATCACAACTTGTGAATGTGGGGAATGCCAGGCCTCCACCAGTGGTTCGGATCCCACGTTAAACTGTAGGTCCTCCATTTCATCTCAAAATCACCCTATCATTACACACTAGCGTAAGTGCGTATAACCCGAATGGGTAGTAAGACGTGGTGCTAGTAATAATAATAATTATTATTATTTTAAATAGAAGAGAGTCAAGCCACTCATATATGAGAATAAATTATTTGAAATGCCTGAGATCTTATATGAAACAATTAAAAACCCTTCTCCAGAAAACTATTATTTTTTGGACAAAGCTAATTATTTTTAAATCTAGATTTCTACCCAAAAATTCTTCTTATTGAAAATTATACGTTTTTCGGGCATAAATAAACTTGAACACACAAATTGAGATAGCGCAACAACCCCTTCCCGTAATCCACAAAACAAATGATATCACGCATATTTAGCCGGTTCACAGTTATAACAGGGGTAAATACTGTTTGTTGCAGGGACAAGAGTTTGTATTCCCATTCGGTTCAACTAACAATAACACACTCACGCGTGGATTAAATTCGGAATTTACAGCTGATCGGATTGGATTTCCATACCGCTGTTTGCTTTTAATTAACTTTCTCTTGATTTTAGAAATTCCTCTAAGTGATTGTTTTGTGTCGATAAACATAAAAATGTAGTAGTATAATGTGACGGTTTAGAAAAATACATTTTATACTAAAATGCTGGACCTACCAATGCAATTAAATAATTAAATTTCTCTCTCTTTTAGGGATAGTGTTTAGAGCATAAAAATAAATGAAGTCCTGTACCACAAATATTTAAATTTTGATATAATATTTAGAACTAAAAAAAATATATTCAAAAATAGCATATATAAACTTAGTTTACTTTATAAGATAGCAAACTTGCCTAACCCCTTTCATTATTTAACTATGTTATAGCTTATAGAATAGGGTTCTATTGTATTATTATTGTTATTATTACTAGAACCGCGTCTTACTACCCATTCGGGTTATACGCACTTACGCTAATGTGTAATGGTAGGGTGATTGCGAGATGAAATGGAGGACCTACAAGTTTAACGTGGGATCCGAACCACGGTGGAGACCTGGAATTCCCCACCTCCTATACTATAAGTTTCTCCATTGCGTAATTCAAAGATTGCTGTCTTTCAAGATAAACGAAGCGTACATACCTTGAATAGTTACACTATGGTCTGATCTTATAAGCTACTAGAACCTTACCCCTTCCACCCCCACCGCATTATTATTTTCAACACACATATTGAAGAATCATCATATACTCAACCATAAAATATGAGTGACTATCGACATTTTTATGAGGAATAAATTAAATTTTCAAAATAAAATATACCCTATGTTACTCGCTGATAATTATAGCTTTATATTGGTGAAAGAATTTTTAAAATCGGTCCAGTAGTTTTTGAGTTTATCCATTACAAACACAAAAACAAAAAATCAAATCTTTCCTATTTATAATATTAGTGTAGATAACACACTGAAAACTTTCGGGATAAAGTGAGTGCACCGAGTAATTTGATTTTTCCATCCATACTTGGCTGATTGCTTACATGTAAGAAGACATATAATGTGATTGGTTAGTTGCTCACAAGCAGACGTTATGTAGGCCTATGCAATGGCGCCACGCAATGAGACGATCTAACGTAAAACTATCCGGCCAATTGAAAGAACCCACCCGCCTCGGTGGCATAGTTGGCTAACGCGCTTGTGTTGAGCTCGACTGCCGAGGACAGGGAGATCGAGGTTCAAATCTCGGTCGGGTGAACTGGGGGTGGTTTTTTCTAAATGGTTTTCCACTCTCCCTCCACGCAAATGCGGGTTCACTTCCTATAATTCAACCTTCCCAATTCCTAATCCAATAGCGCAGTTAGTACTTAAAGAGTATAACCCGAACGGGTAGTAAGACGCGGTGCTAAATATTATATTATATTATTATGAAACAACCCACCACGGTGGTCACACAGTTTAAAGCTATGGACTGGATTTTTGGTGACGGGAGAAGTTGGGATTTGAATCCCGGCTGGATGTACCGAGGGTGGTTTTTCATAATTGAGTTTATTACACTCTCCCTTCGTGTAAATGTGGGCATATTTATTTTAAATTGTGCCTCCCTCGGCCATGTTCTATTATTGTAAATATACATATGGCCAGAAAGAGTATTAAGGCGTGCCCCCCCCCACACCTTTAAAAAATAACTTGTTTGAATGTAATAATTAAAACAATTTATATAAAACGAGAACACCGCGCAAAGCCTCTATTGAACCTTGCGCCCATTGCTCTACACATTCAGGTTCGTATTTGTGACGAGGACATTCTATCACGTTCTCGACCTCAATTTATTTCGAGAGCCAACGCGTTAGTTCTCCACCACGGAGTAATTTTAGTGCCCTGATAGAATCCACTTTCCTTAACGTCATTCACTTTGATTCACGTTTGCTTAAGGTGAAAAACTGTTACGAAGTTATGCGAAAGAATTTGTTTTTTTTAGCTTATTGATTGAGAGATTAAAAATAAATAAATGTATAGTTAAATTTAATTGATGAACAGGTTTTAAATTTTAAATAAGTGAATATTTAAAAATCCTTCTTTCTTGGTTTGTTTAGGATCTGCGAGCTATAAAGAGATGGCCATGGTTGGAATTTGAATTGAGATTCTTTAATATTTATTGTCAAAATTATATGCTATAAATTTACTTCTTTCCATTTTATAAAATGTAGCAACAATATTTTAATATCAAACGTAAGTAACATAATATAATTTATATTCAAGCCTGTACCTTTCAGTAAAACTAATTTGACGGTGATATATTCCCCCTACTTGACTTAACATTGATTTATTATTCAATAAAAAATGTACTATATATATAAAAATTTACTATATACATACATATTTGTAAACCCATGTTTGATATTGACCCAAAGTGTGAATCATTTAATAGATAAGGTTAGGGCTAAAAGTGGGTCACTGATTTTGATGGGTTTTACACAGCTCCTTTGATTTTAAAATTCAAGCTTTTAAAATAGAAATGTTACAATTTAATGTGACGATATATATATATATTTTTTTTTTCAAAAATATCGTGTAGTTTAACATTAAGGACAGATTATTATCTAGTTGAGTTATTAATTTTTCAAATACATTTTTGAGATTGTTATGTTCCTATACATAATTAGTTTGATCTTTTACTATTAAAAAAAAGTCCTTTCTCTATGGCTTATAAACTATAAATTTAAGTTGTTAGTATATATATATATATATTTGCTATTTGTTTATATTCCTTAAAATAAAAACAGTATTTTAATGGTTTCTACGTTAGCATAATTCGTCAAAGGGATAAAGTTTGTGAAGCAGGGTTTAGTTAAGGTAATAAGTCCGCCAACCCAAGCCTTACACTGCCACCAGTTAGTTACCTCTACGTAGAGTAGCCCTTTATACGCCCTTTCTACGCCTCTTGCGCTAGTAGTTTAATTAATGGCACTTCTGTTCCCAGCCAGTAGTACCATCCTGCGCGTCATATACTGTACCGTGTGGTGTGGATAAGGCCAGGAGGTAGCAGTAAATGTCATTAACATCACGTACTATGCACTACATATGGATTACTTTGGGCCGAAAATTTCCTAGCACTGCACCATTAAAAATAGAATCCAGAGAATAATTTTTAACAGCACTGAAATTATAAGTGTTTTTTTCTTATCACATAAAACACTTGTTTATTTTGTTTAAGTCATTGAAGTTTATTTGAATCGTTGAAATTACTGATGGCCAAATTTTAATAAAAATATTTATTTCAATATACCTTATAGTTTTATTTTTGAGAACTGGAAACTATATTTTTTTCTGGATTATGAAAATGAAAACATAAATATTTCCAAAATATTTTAGGTGATACTAAATTCATAAAAAAATTAAAAATGTAGGCATAATTCGCAAATAAAGTAATTATTTTACTCTAATTTCAAAAAGTAGTCTATATAAATAAATATAAAGAATACATATTTAAAGTTGGTTTAGCTATATTTAGGAGTCTATTTAAAAACAAGAAATAGTATTTAAAAAAAAAAGGTTAGCTGGTATATTTTGTGAAGTCATTATTCTTTATTTATTTTTTTAGCACCACGTCATGCTACCCATTCGTTTCATGCGTCTAATGTATTATTGATACTACATTTTATCACGAATAAAGTTCCATATTGTTTGTGATATATAATTAACAAATATACACGTTTAATGTTTTTAAAACTTTTTACCCATTTTAATTAATTTTATATTGTAGAGGACTATAATTCCAGCTTATAGACACATTTTTTTTTTGTGATCTACTACTAAGAAATATACACGATTACTTAAAAAAAATATCTTTACTCATTTTAATTAACTTTACATGTAGGACTATAGTTTCACCTTATAGACACATAAACTATAATATAGTTTAATATATTTATATTGTAAAATATGAAATTACATCAAAAAGCATCGAACACGTCAACATTATTTATTATTAGTATCGATTTATACAATAATTTACAGATGCTAGCAGGCGTTTTTTTGTGTTCAAACATCGTTATTTATCACCGGGTTTGTTAATTTAAAACATTATGATGAATGGCGAAAACACAACATATCAAATAAAATAGGCATTTGAATATATATGTTGGAGAAATCCATCAATAAAAATTATCACACAAACTTACTCGTGTATTCGCTCTGTCATAAAATTACTTCTAATATTCAATGCTTATTGTTGAAAATTAAATGCTCACGTTTTATGACAGAATTAATCCCTAAACTTAAATTATTACAGATTTACGTCCACCTATGGTTTGGTGATTCTTTAAAGACATTTATTTGAACACAAATACTTCATTGTAGTAGTACATCAACTGTTTCAGTTCATAAGTATAAAATATATTTAAGCTAATAACAAATATTTGTAATGTGTAAATTGATAGTAATAAATTAAAATAAATTGTTCAGTGCAACACAAACACAATATATATATTTTTTTATCTTAATACAGGGACATTTGCTAGAAACTCGAAAATTTTGTGAAGCGAAATCATATACAGTGTTACAGAAACACTTCACCAAATTGCATACTTGAAATAATACACACCTTTACAGAAACATTGAGAAAATATTTTTTTAAATATCTGTCTACCAAAGAGAATTCAATTTTAATTTTAACGATCAAAGAGTTCCATTATATATATATATATATATATATGCTTTGTAATTCAGAAACTATTGGTTTTATATACATATATTTCAAATAAAAGATTTTAATTTTGAATAGTGATACTACTTTAGAACATAAACTGTGTCATATCTCAAATAGCTACGGAGATATCAAAATAGGAAATTTCTGCTAGTGAATACTACCCTTAAAATCATTTGCATGAGAAAATAAGAATTTTCATTTTGTTTGTAAAGCAAAACAATACCTGGATACAAAACTTATTCAAAAGCGTTCGAAAGGGTTTGGAGAAAATCATATTTTCCTCTTTTTTTTCCCTTCTACTCTTAATTTAAGGGTTAGATTTCTAATTCCAATAACTATTTGGGGGAATCCTACGTAAGCCCTAGATACCAAGTTTAGCCTGATGGATAAAATGTTTTCGACTCAAGTCCAAGATACAGACAGACAGACGGAATCATGAAAACAACTTTTTCAATTTCAGTAGGTCATGGAACATTGAAATTTATCAAAGTCTCGAGTTCGATTTTTACTGATGATTAAAATACTTTTCTCTCTAAAGTAAAAAGTAGTGAAACCATAAAATGAAGAGTAAGTTGAAAGTTTAAATATCTAATAAACAATAAACTTACTTTATGGCGTTTTTTTTTCTGATATATCTCACAATGTTTGAGATTTAAAATTCCAAGCATAAGTTATATTTTCATTTTTATTTATTTCCACATGCTCCTTTTTCTTCACCCGTCTTACGTCTTTTTTTTTCACCCCGAGGACTTTATTACGCTTCAAAAACGTAATTTTCAGCCTGTCCCTACCTATTCTTTCTTTCTGCACGACCACCGAGACACATTTCAGCCCCCCATCCCCCGCTTACCCCTACATAGTCAACCTCTGCAGTACTCATCATTCAACAAGGGAAGAGGAAGAACAGAGAGGAATCATCACAAGAAGACTAGACGGAGAAATGAGAAAAAGACGGAGATAAACCCACGTTGTTTGGAGAGAACTAGATATATAGATGTAAGAAAGGAGAGGTAGGAAGAGAAAGAAAGAGGAAGACATGTTGGAGAAATGGTTGTTATCTTGAATCTGCAAGATACGTTGCCTGTTTCAGATTCAACATCACATTTGTTAAGAGCTTGTTGTACATCACGCTTTAAAGGAGGAGTGAGATTTTTTAAACATACAGCCCTTGTTTTGTTAAAAGTACATTTTTCGAATATTTTTTCATGCTATTTTAAATTTTCTTTTGGTAATGTTATTTGTATCATATTTATCATTCAACGTCACTATCACCATATTTTAAACTACTACTATTTTTTATTAATATTATTTTAGTAGTTTTTATATTGATTATGCATTAATTAGATACAGTACGATTTAAATAGGAAACAACTTTTCTAGCAGTTATTAAGGATATTAAAACAATCTTCATATATATTTTTAACTTTTAATAAATTATATAAATACCTATTAAATTATATATATAATGACGAAAGCCCTGATTCACAGACCATCACCATATCTTTCGAAACCCTGGACTTGAAATCTTGAAATCGCCACTTTAATGTATTTTATTAGATCTACTTTTTGATCTTTTTAACACTTTTTACCTTTTATAACATTACTCTTACTACCCTTTTAACCTTTTTTCACTTTTCTATTACTAATCTTTTTATTCTTTTTTCCCTTATTACTTACCCTTTTAAAACATTGGCTGGATATAATTTGTACCCTTTTTTGCCTTTATTAACTTTATTACCATAAAATATTTCTCTTGGACAGCCGGTAACTTAATTTAAAATGTTTTAAAGGTGAGAAAAGGTAAGGAGTAGATAAAATCAAATTAAAAAAGGATAAAGGGGTTCTAAGTAAAAGTGTTAGAAGGGCTAAAAAGGGTAGATAGTGCAAAAAGGTTAAACAGGTAAAAGGGCTATTTTAAAAGTGGTAAAAAAATGCTAAAATTTGTATCATATTTACTTTTTACCCTTTTTGCCACTTTTTCACTTTTAACCCTAAAATATTAAACTTATTTTCTTACTGTCTGTTTGAACATTTTACTCTTTTACTTATACTTTTATTAAAAGTTTTTTAATTAGATTTACTTTTTAATATTTTCGTCCTTTTTTAATACTTTCACTATTTTTACCCTAAATTATTTCTACCGGGCAAATACGGGTAGGCTACTTCATGCTAGTAATAAATAAAATGTTATCAATGTTGACAGCAAAAAATTAAGGGTTGTTGTATTTTCTAAAAGTGGTTTCCCACCAGAGTGATAATAACAAAAAATAAATAGTTTGAACCTATTCCCTTTTTGTAAGATATTTTTAAAATCAAAGAATGAGTTTTCACACGTAATCTCGGGTTACTAGTATTTGTGATGTAATAATTTCACACGTAGGGAAAACACAGATCAAGTTTAACCTCAAAATCATTTTAATATTTTTCACACGTTTTTTTAAAGTGGAGGGCTTCTCCAGTCACTCATTTTTATAATATATAATTAATTAATTAATTATATATGATTATGATGGCTTGTTTCTATTTTATGGAATATTCGAATAATAATTATTACTATATAACAGTTAATTAAAAAAATTACCCGCATTTGTTGTTGAATAGCCTAAGGCCCTACTCTCGTGTTTGACCTTTCTGTTGATGACTGGGAGATTGGGATTTTAACCCCGTTCAGATGTACTGAGGGTAGTTTTGCCTAAATGGTTTCCTACTATCCTTCTGAACAAATGCGTGTAGATTACCTCTGAAATGCTTCTTTTATAATTCCTAACTCCCTATAGTAATTACTTTATATGCGTATAACCTGAGCACATAAGACACAGCGATAACAAAAATAATAAAAACAATTAAAATGCATATTTTCGGGGAAAATATAACCATTAAAAGACTCATTAATTGCATTGTGGGTCGCTATTCGGTTCAAAACTGTCAGTGCACAGTGGTCTTTATATTTTTAATATATTTTAAAATATCTGTTAACGGGTTCATAATACACAATGCTGCCACAAATTAACTGCAAACAGTGTTGCCGCAAATGACATAATAACAAAAAAAACTACTGCCATTCTAAAGGTGAGGGTGTGAATAGTCCTACCTATAAATAACTGTATTTTACGAACTGTTGAGAAATACCACACGAAACTTGTGTGTATGAGTAAATAAGAATCTAGTAGACACCTACATGGAGATTAAATTAATTCAGATCATAATTGGTGAGTTAAAACTATAAGAGATTGATATGTAGGTCCTTCGTAGCCCCCCTTCCCTTCTGATTGCTAGGTTTAGGAGAAGAACTTTAGGGATATGTTGTGACAAGCTAGATTGGTTAGAGCTCGGTATTGTTCTGGTAAAGCTAAGTGTGGTTCACTTAAGTTAGGTAATGTTCAGTAAAACAGAGCAAGTCTAAAGCTAGCATGTGTTCGATAAAAATGGTTAAACATTAAACATGGTTAAAGTTGCTTCAAGGGGCTCAGAGATCTTTAAATTTGGTTAAGTTTTGTAAAATTCAGTAAGGTTCAGTAATGGTTTGAAACTCTTTGGAATAAATTACGTAAACTATTGAGCTCTATGTAACAGAGAGTAAAGAATTATATAAGTTTGAAACTGTAAAATTTGTATTAAATATATTCAGAGCACAGATCATGTACATTTACTAGGTTTATTTAAAAATCCATAACATTTTATTCGTGACAAAATTGAAGCCAATATAATGCACATTAAAAAAAATCTATAACAATATTTTACAAATATCGATCCACAGGTTATATAAATGCTAGTTTGAATAAAAATATCTTGATTATCTCTGCTTTCATTTTATGATTCGTAGAATATTCTTATGGACAACACAAATACAATTAGCATATTATGCAAATAACATTAGCATATTATGCACTTAACCAAATTTGATTGATTACATTCAACTGAAAGTATATTATTTTAAGTAGTTTAAGTAAAATATAATTATTTAGAATACTCGTGAACAAAAGCGTTCGTCTTTATCAATACTAATTTTGATTTTTTTTTAATTCAATCTTTGGGGAACACGTTTTAATAAAAAACTAAAAGTGATAAGATGCGGATCATTGGATATCATTAAAAGTGAGTCTAAAAACTAAAAACACTTTCTTCTTTCCATTAATTTATATAGAAAATATTAATGGCCACATAATTATTGGTGGTCTTTTAGGAGGTTAATCGCAATCTCAATATATTTTTGGTTGTATCCTTAGAATTTTTGTTTTTTTTTGTTTGAGTATCACTTCGAGCCCCCGTTCTGGTTGTACGCATATGCACTAATTACGCCAATGTGTTCGTGAAGAGGAAGTTTGAATTTAGTGGAAATGTAGCTACATTTATGTGGATATAGAGTGGAAAATAATTTAGGAAAAACACCCTTTGTACACCCCACTGGGTTTCGAGCCCCTATATTCCCATCATACTCAATCTAGTCTATCGCTAGAGTGACGCTTGAGACCAGGGGTCCCCAATTATATTTTGTGGAGGTCCATTTTAAAAACTCTACCAACTTCCGTGGTCCAGCAAAACTTTAACAATGACTCAAATTCAAGCCCTATAGGACTATATTAATTCAAAAACATGATTTTCCCCCCTTTTAATTATTTGATTTATATATTATTGCTGGTCTTCCATGCCTACTATCCACCCACCACCGAAATAGCATCATTTCTTCTGTCTATCACTATCGCGTTAAGGTCCTTAAAAATGTCTCCATGGTCCGGATGAGGACCGCGGTCCGCCATTTGGTGATCACTGCTTTAGACCATCCGACCATCGAGGCGGGATCCAAACATTTTCAATTTTATTTTTCATTAAATAGCCTTCTAAGTGTGCAGATATTTTTCCGTGTTCTAGAACGCTGTGCTTGGCACTCTAAGAGGGGAGGGGGGGGGGGAAGATGCAACCCATCCATCTCCGAGTGTCTTGTGTCACGTAAGCGCTACTTTCCTCTCCCATTCGTGTCCTATCACCTTTCCCTTTGAGGCTCAGTCTCGCACATTCCTACCAACCTGAGTAACACAAAGAGACCCCCCCCCTCCACCCCCCCAAGGTTCCACCCCGAGAGTCTCATATGCTCGAGGTGGAAACACCATCCATATATTACGTGGGTCACATACTTGCCATGATTGAAGTTGCTGAGGTAAATTAGTCAGATGCCGGATGGCTCCTGAAAACGGTTTACCATTGAAGGGCACAGGGGAAAAGGGAGTAAAGTCCAATTTTAACTCATTGTATTAGTGCTTCCATCTGTAAGGCAATCATGAAACTTTTCTAATAAACTTTATATCAGAATTGAAAGAGGTATTTGTAATATTTAAATTAACTCAAAAATAAGGTATTTACTGAGGTCCTTATGGAGTTTGAGGGATAAAAGTTGTCCTGGAAAGTGTGTAGCTTGACTGGACCCCCCCTCACCCCCTTTCCTTCGTCTCCTCTATTGTTGAGTGCGTGTGTGCGCGCATGTATAAGGTATGAAAGGAGGAGTTGCATAGATCGTCCTACAAGACAAATATCAGATACTTATTTTTTATTTAATGCCCAGTTGGCTGTCTAATATAAGATTTCTCACTGTGTCTTGGTACCCACTTGGGCTACACGCAAACATTAATTACGCTGGTTGAATATGTGATGAGGAAGGTAGTATTTGAAAGGAAATGCACGCGCATGTTCGTGTAGGCAGAGTGGTAAAATATTGTTTTTTTAATCCAGCCTGACATGAAAGTGACAAGTTAGACCATGCGACCACCAGTGTGGATTAAGAGTTTATTCTATTTAGTTGTAATTGTATATTTGTCTTGTTATTTAAGGCACATAACTTTTCCACATTTTAATTTGTTATTTTAACTACCTAGGTGATGCATCATAAGTAGTTGACACGATTGAATAATCTAATTTTTTATTTTGCTGAATTAACACAATTTGGTAAAAAAATAAATTTTTGGGGAATTTTCCTTTACATTTTCATTTTCATAAAAAAATTAATATATATTTATCGAAGTTTATTAAGTTTTTGCGAGTAAATATTTAAGATTTAAATACATATATGTAGTAGTAATTTTGGTTTGCAATTAAAATATTTCAACCTCCTTCCTTCACCGAATAAAATGTCAAAAATAATTCAAAATTTGATCAAATATACTTCAAAACCAAACACAAATATTAAATTATTTCGGGCACTGTGGGAGAGGGTGGGGGGAACTGTTAGATAAGAGAGCCCTTTAATTTAAGTTATCTTCCCTAGCAACTAGAAAAAGCGAGTATTAATTTTTAAGCATAGATTAGTTTCCATATTAATCAAATCGGTGAGGATAGAAACGATAAAACATTATCCAAGAGAATGAAGTTTTCCATGTGTTGGAATTTACGAGAAGTTGGTTTAAGAAAGTGAAATAGATGAAGTTATGTAGTACGGGAACGAGGAATGCACCCCTTTCTCTAATTTTTTTCCGAAATATCTCAGTAATACGTCAATAGGTTTAATTGAACATTCAGAAGATATAAATCAAGTGTTAAAATGAAATATCAACTAGAGTTGTAAACGGTGTTGATGTTATAAATTCCGTCAGGAGAGGAATACAAAATTCCTTCCGAAACAACGCCTCAAAATAAAATACATCATCATATCAGGGGTTCAAGCAAAAAAAAGAGGTAAAAATAGGTAAATTAAAATTAAATCAAATGGGGTGGAAAAAAATACGGAGGGTTGGTCTTATGACGCCATCGGCGCTAGGGGAAAGTACGAGCGTTGCAAATAAAGGCATCTCTAAGACTAGCGTAAAAACACTAAAAAACAAAGCATTTCGGTGCATGATGTCGGTGTACCTGTAGGAACTACGTGCCACAAATAAAATGAAATATATTTCAGAGTGTGTGTTACCACCTTAGTGTTCCGACTATTATAGTGTTACGAATTTAGTTATGATATAATTGGTATTTATAGCCCCGTGATCGGGCGCCAATTATAGAGTTTTTGTTTTAATCGGGCCGCGTTGGGCGTCGATTAAAGTGCTATGGATTTTTCGCTGAGCACCGATTGAAGTGATACCGTTTAATCAGCTGATAATTTCCCCGTGATAAAGAACTAATTAAAGCGGTACGGTTTTTTGATGATATAATTGGTATTTATAGCCCCGTGATCGAGCGCCAACTATTATGATACGGAATTATTATTAGATATGTTAATTTAATAAATAAGACCTTTAATGTTGCACCCGATTTATTAAAGTTATTTTATCTTCGGCACTGAAGATATAATTTTATATGCTACAGCTTAGTTGAACTACAGATTTCAGTTAGTGACACTGTGAATTACTGCTACTGCTATATATATGCTACCGGCACTGTGAATTATTTGTATTGGCACACTCAATATTTTGTGTTACTAACATAATTATGCTACCGGAACTGTTAATAATTTTTATTGGCACTGTGTGTGTTCATACGCTCAAGCAGCTTATATGACCTACCCCTTGCCCCTTAAACCTTTCGTGACCAGTGTAAAAACCAACTAACCAAAAGCGTCCTGGCGACCGGTATTATGAAGGCTAGCTTCCTATTGGATAGAGGGAGCTAGCGTCACTTGCTATTTTGGTAAATACTACGGAGTTGATTTTGTTTTAATGGTGCAATATATTGAAATTACTTCTGAAAAGCGCGTGATTCTCCTTGGATGAAGTATTTAAAGGATATCTTACATACAATATTTAAAGAAAATGCACTTAATGATTTTTTTAATATATGAAAGGGGTACAAATCTGTATCGTTACAATATTAACGATCTATTTCAAGTTACAGATAAATGGGATCAATTTTAAGTAAATTCACAAGTTTTACTTAAAAAATTCACAAATTTTACTTTAAGAAAGAGGATAGGTGATACTATTTCGTGGCTGTATAATCCTTCAATGAACCTAGTTAGAGATAAAACCCAGTTTACTGAGTTAGGCATGCTAGCAGACACCACTTACAGTATAATTTTTGTAGGAAGAAACATTTAGAAAATACAACATTATGTTTTTTGCCATCAACATGCTATTTTAAGAATAGTATTATTAGTTATATATTGATAATATCTATCAAAAGGGACAACCACAGATCACATGACTTGACGTACTAATACATGAAAGTAGATATGGCAACTTTTATCGCTGTCGAATAGCGTATTTCCTTTCGAAATTGAACTGTAGCTTTATCGGTTTTCAGAATTTACAATATTATATATTATATTTATTGAATGTTGCATTGTAAGGTAACAAATATATATTTTTCTGGGGAAATTCAATCTAAATTAATAAAATGAAGAGTTTTTTACCCCACCCCCAGGAGTATTGCACGTGATCTACCGCACACAGTGGTCTGACATTTTGAAATTAGTAGCCCATGTTCACGAACGTGTTGACCTTCGAAGCCGGTATTTAAAAAACATTGATCATTTTTATTAATATTAATTAAAAATCAAGTCGAAAGCAAAAAAGCCACTGGAAATTCAGGGTTTAAAAGCGCAGCTTTCTAGTTAGGAACCTTCCACGTACAATCATCAAAATAAAACATTTCTGCTGGAAAACGCCGGGTACTTCAACTTGTATAATATAAAAATAGTATTAGCTATTGAAACAAGATAATATTATATGTGATAAAATAGTTGTATTAATAGAAATACGTATATAATATATATCATTTATGGAAGGTTAGATCATGGCCAGCATCTGGGTTATTTTGAAATATAGATGGAAGACATTGATTATCTATATTGGTTTAGTGGTCAGAGCCCCTGGCTCTCTATCTGGAGGTACTGGGTTTGATTCCCTGCTTGTACTGAATTTTTCTCTCAAAGGAGAATAATTACCATGATCAGTATTTGGTTAATTAGGCTTATATTGGGTTAAGTAAGATCTTCATTGGCTTTACCCCATCAAATTCGTTTTATTCTTCCCTTCAATCGGGATATGTAAAGAGCCTCCACAAAAAGGATGTATGATTATTACATTCGGGGGCTCCCTGGACAACGGTACATTACTACTGGCTGATCTTTCCGCAAACTGATCTACATATTTCTTTAGCCCAGATACGTTATTATTATTACTATTATAATTATAATTATTTACACATTAAGTTCAACGATATGTTTTTCTATCATCTTTTGATGCCATTTCTTGGGAATTTCCTTACAACTTGTTTACCTCCTCCCGGGTTATCATTTACACAAATTTATTCGGATATTAATCCTAAGCAACAAAGTTTCCTTTCCAAAAGCTAATAATGGTTTATCTAGAACTCAAAAAACACTCATTCTCATCCATTAATACCAGCCATATTAATTATAAATTCGAGATAGAACATAAGGTGAAACTATGTGTGTTTGCATTTCTACTAACCCTCCTTAAAAGTGACAAAGGCTTTTATTTTCATAATAGTCCTCACATTTTCTAAATGATTCTTAGTGTTATAAAAATCATCAAATCCAGCTATTTCATCTCTTTCATATTTTGCCTAAAATGTTAAAACATTAGCATCAATAAGTCGGTATATAGATATCTAAATAATTTCAAATCACATTAATCGATTAGTCATGACCCGGGTAAGTGGCTGAATGTTATAAGGCGTCACTCTAATTTTAGATTGATCTGATGATTATTAGGGTGGGGGAATCAAAGTTCAATTCTCGGTCCAATCTAATGAGGATGGTTTTCCCTAAATGGGTTACCACTCTGCTTCCAAGCAAATGCGGGTAGAATACCTTTAAAATACTTCCTTGCTCATCCCTACTCCAATAGAGTATGCGTGTATTAGTATGGGCGTGTATCCTGAACAGGTGGTAAGACGCAATGATTAAAAAAAGTCATTAATTCATTACGATCTGCACTTTCAAATGATTTAACTTTGGCCGAGGTTAGTACCTTGATTTTCAAATACTATACTGAATGATTTTGAATATGATGAACATTGTTTTATTATGAACCATTTTAACTAAGCAACCAAAATTTAGTATCTAAGTTTATTAAAATTAAAAACATAAGCTAAGATTTTTTTTTTTGTTACCAGAGAAAAAGGATTAATAAAGTAACGCTACTCATGTTCAATTATTCTTTTAATAGATTATGTTGCATGTAGAAAATAAATTAGTCTAATGAATGTGAATTTACAAAATCCCGACAAACGCACAATAAGAAATTAATAAAAACATATTTAATATATACCAATAAGTTATTTTAAACCAAATAATTTTTGTTATTATCTAGCTTGAGTAAAATACATAAATATTCTAGAATATCACTGACAATTAATTTCTCTTAATTGTGATTATTTTAAATTGACTTTCAGTGTTTTTTTGTAAACTCTGCAATAAAACACATATTTATTTCATCCATAAAATAAAATACTTCACTCATGTAATGCATTTTTACAACTTATAAAGCAAATTTCTTTTTTCTTTTTTACATATTTTGAAGGATAAATATTAACAACAAATTAGATTGCTTAATATAACAGTGAAAATTGTTTTATGTGTTCTTATTATTGTTATAGTTTTGATTACTATTTCTATATTAATTTTCAACTTTATTATCATTAAAAACGTTAATTTTAATTTTTTAATAATCAAATTTTAAGTAAAAAAAGAAAGTTAAATAAAAATCTTGCTCCCTCATCTATCCAAACAAGACGATGTACATTTTCCACTTTGTTTTCAAAATTAATGGGACGGAGAGATTTACCCTACGCATTCCCTTGATTAATACATGCCAACAAGGCAACACTGCAGCAAAGCGTAACCTAATTAAAGTTTGATTAAAAGGAATTCTTAAGGAGACTCTACCAGTTGCTTCACAAGAAAAAGCCAATTTTACACGAAGTTGTTAAAGTAGCTGAAAATCTTTTACTACCCGGTGAATATCATACAAGTAAATTCAAAACTAATTTTTTTTCTCTTTAACTTAATACTAATTTATTTTAAATTGATAACATTTTCGATGTAATTATTAGATATAATTATGTGTGAATTAATATATATATATATATACAGTACAGTTTCTATAGGAAGCTATAAAAGCCAATAGATAAAATGTACGTGATCATACGTCAGGTCACTGATAAATTAGTAAATTGCTACCAATTTTGTCCGGGGAAAAAAAGTTTATATTTATGAGACCCTTCCTATTAATTTAGAACGTATATTTCATTTTAATGAATGTAAGTATGAATATATTTCTAATAGTAAAATGTATTTGGCCTCGTGGTGTAGTGGTCAGTTCACCTTCTATAGAAGTCCCTGGTTCGATTCTTGGCTGGTAGATTGGATGTTCTTCCCGAAAGGGGAATTACCTCGACGGCATTTTAGAGAACATTCTAAAGATAGTTGAAAGTAAGTAGTGGTTATAATTAAAAGTTAAAACTTAGATAGATTGCTTTAGAAATATATATATATATATATATATATATATATATAAAGAATTTAATTTAATAGCTTAAACCGTTACTAAGTTTGTAGATGTATTAAGTGAAATCACAATTCAAAAAGTATGATTAGGATTTGGTTCAGGTGAAAAACATATTTTTGTATAGGAATATTTAACATAAAATTAATCACACCTCATCAACTGAACTAAACACAAGTTGATAAAAAGTCTAAAATTAATGTATTACATGTTGAAAAAATGTTTTACAAAAACTTACATATATACAAAAGACTTTAGAGTATGGACTAAACAAGGTTTTAATTCCAAATATGTCGAGAGATAGAAATTATAGAATTAGAAGTGATGTGAAATAATCTAGCTGGCCAAACTCAGCTGCAGGCTCGCATCTGCCTTTGTGTTAGTGAGCGCGAGGTATGGGATTAAAAGGGAAAAGAAAATACCTACAATATGCCAGAAAGGTGTGCAGTGCATTTGTATTTGAAGTTCAACCATAAATGATCCGAGTGCAATAGTGTTGGTGTAAATTCACGATTTCTCGTCGACTGTATCGCAGAGTTGATTGGCATGTGATGCAAACTCTTAAAAAACCCACTATGATTACATACTTTAAATTAAAAAATACCAGTAGTAATTATTTAACCTTGTAGTAATAAGAATCAAATAGCCAAAGGTATTATTTATGCTTTTTAGTAAGGAATTCTCCATCTAGATATCATATTCTGAATATTGAAAAATGACACCTGCACACGGGAATCGAACTCAGGACCGTTGGCTTAGTACGCTAATGCTCTAACCACTGAGCCATCCAGGATTCCCGTGTCCAGATGTTATTTTTAAATTCTCATAATATTTGTAGTAATAGTTAATTAGCCACAACAGATGAATTCATATCAATTTAGTAAGAGTGTATCACCCGCCTCGGTGGCGTAGTTAGCTAACGCGCCAGTCGTGTTGAGCCCGACTGCTGAGGACGGGGAGATCGAGGTTCGAATCTCGGTCGTGTGTACTGAGGGTGGCTTTTCCGAAATGGTTTTCTACTCTCCCTCAACGCAAATGCGGGTTCACTTCCTCTAATTCAACCTTCCCAATTCCTAATCCATTAGCGTAATTAGTACTTAAAGCGTATAACCCGAACGGGTAGTAAGACGTGGTGCTAAATAAAAGAGTGTATCGCATATAATAAAATGAAACTCTTCACTAATAGTTCAATCAAAAGGAATTTCATACCCATGGTCGATCACGTGCATTAAAATAAATCAAATTATTGTATTTCTAAATGTTATGCCAATAATCATTCTAGTTTTATAAAGGCTATTATATATATATATAACTATGCTGACCTCTTCTGTGGTCTGGTATTAAGAGTCCCTGGCTACAGGACCAGGAGTCCTGGGTTCAATCCCCAGCACCTCCATATTTTATGTGAAACACTGGGTCTGGAACGGAGTATAACTCATTCTCGTAAGGTCAAATAAGAAGCTAATAGAATAAAAAATTAGAGCTGTGGTCTAAAACTAAGTTCTACCACAGGAAGGATGGTTTTGATGATCATATGACACCCTCTATCCGTAAAAGTTGGCACTATTTTCACCAACAAACGGTGGCCGCTCAGTTAGAATGGCTTGATTGCAGGCTGATGTCATAGAGTTTTATTATTATTGTTATTATATAGAAGGGACTTTTTTCCTAGGACAGATTTAATTTTTCGTTCAATAATTATTATATATATTTATACTGCTGTGAATTTAACATTTAAATTTGGGTTTTCATACATCAAACATTAGTACGTGTTTGATGCTCATAAATACTGAATCATCTTAAATTGATTCTTTCTACACTACAGTTCCGGTACATTTATTTTAAACTATAGTTTCCGTAGTCTTACCTCTGGTAGTGTAAATAAGTGGATAGCCCGGGTGGGTTATAAAATTAAAAGTACGTAAAAAAAAGTAGAAACACAACCCCCAGACCATAAACTGTTAATTTATCAATACGTAGAATGCAACTGCTAGCCCCTTTAAACGCTAATACGATAGCCATAATGCCATGAATCCACAGAATTTAATGTATCCTGATAAGCAAGAGAATATTTAGATATATTTAAAAAAAATGATTGGTTTTATTCATCAAATAATTTGGGTGCAGTTTCTTAAAATTCACAATTTTTATTTAAACTGTTTAATTAACCAATTCAGGCAAGATTCATTATTGATTATATCAGGGCAAATTAATTGAAAAAATAAAACAAACTCATAATTTGGTGTTTTATTAATTAAATTTCAAATAATCTGGATTAAATATACTTATATCTACTCAAATATTGTTTTAATATAGAACATGGCTATCTATAGCTATATATTAATATAGTTAGAGCATGGCTACCATTTTGTTTTAAAGAAATTGCAAATTGTACAACTTTTATCAACATTACCAATTTTACAAAAGTGATTCCATCATAAAACTTAAAAAAGTTGTTACTTTGAAGTAATTATATGTGTTGAAAAGGTATTTTAATGAGAAAAGTTTACAAAATGTCCTTACTTTCGTTCATGAAACACTTTGTTCAAGTTTCATGGTCCGGTAGATTTGTTTTTGATGCTTGGAAGGCGATATCCAAACCTTATAGACATTTTTTTTTAAATACATATTTTCTTAGCTATGGCCTATGGGCATTAATCACGCAGGTATTAATCTATTTAAGTGATCAAAGTGTGTTTATTTAACCATTATTCAGATTGAAAAACTTTTTATTAAAAATTATAGACCCTATACTCGTTGTTTTAAATCAAAATAAAAGCATATAATATTATTATACATCCAGGATGAAAACTAATGGATATATTTACCTCCAAACTTACTAACAGCTACTTTGATAAGCTTTAATCAATTTAATGCACCTCAAAGAAAAAAAGAAAAACTAAAAATGCTTGAAGGCGTTTTAAAGATTCTTAAAAAATGTTGGCATCACTTCAGCTATGCACAAGCACAGTATAAAATTGACCATTTAACCACTTATATTTTTATTAGCGATTGTTGTTATATTGTATCTATTATAATTAAATATAATAGCTGATTCCCCGGTCCCGGCACAGATTTATCTGATTACCAAACCCTTCCTTCACCTCTGACAATACATCTTGTGAATGTGGGGAATGCCAGGCCTCCACCGTGGTTCGGATTCCACGTTAAACTGTAGGTCCTCCATTTCATCTCACAATCACCCTACCATTACACATTAGCGTAAGTGCGTACAGCCCGAACGGGTAGTAAGACGCGGTAATAATAATAATAATAATAATAATAATAATAATAGCTGATTATTTGTTTATTGTTTTCAGGTAGGTGAGACATTATAAAAATCATAAGAATGCATCTCATGAACGATACCAAACTGTGAGTATACGTATTTAAATTGTTTGTTTAAAAATATATTTTGCTATAACTAATGTTTTTTTTAAATCTAAAAAAAACTTAAAATAGTAAAGATAAAAAAGGTGGTTTAAAAATATCACTTTATTTAAACTCATGTTGGTATTATTGTTTAATACATGGTTAGAGAAAATAAATTATATTATTTAATTCATTGATAGAAAGAAACGTATAATAGGAGTGGGTGGATTTGAATTAGCATGAAACACGATTTGCGAGATTACGAGGATATCTATTTAGCGACATACTATTATTACATCCTGATAAATACGGTGTAGCGTCTTTTATAACACTATTTACTCCACTATGAATCTAAGCAGATTGTCTGTGTTTTATATAAGGCGTACTATCTACAATACCAAAACTGGAGCTTGACTATCAATATTACTTTAAGTGATTTTTTGTTTGTAATTGTGTTTAATGTTGGTTTTCCAATAAAGTAAAGAAAACCGAATAGGCTATAATATAATTCTATAGATACAAGCATATAACTTTAAATATTTATTAGGTGAAACACACCAGTGGTGTAAAATTAATATTTAAAATAACCTTATTTCGCGAATTAAATAATTATATCGATTAGAAATGTGTAGCTTTTTTTTATAAAGAATTACAAATAATGAACTAAAAGTATATTCAAATAGTTGTAACAAGTTTATTATAGAGGGAATGCCATAATAGTAATATTTTATATGATATAAATATAACGTAGGGTATACACCATTAACAAAAGTTTATTTTGTTAATATTGCTGCTTCCAAAATTGATACTTCTGTTAAAAAAAACGTCATTTAAAGAACCAGCAAGTAAATATAATAAAGAATTTGTATAAGCCTTTCATATAATAATATTATAATACATGTCAGATTATCAACTTATCTATATTTTAAACAGTTTATTTTATGAAACCGCTCAATATTATCCATACATTTTATATATTTTTACTTTGTTTATCTATAATTTTGCGCCTTGAGCTCTATACTCTATAATTTATATAAAGACTAAAAGGCACATTAACCAGTTTATTAGTAATTCCTCTAGTAAAATAATATTTAATATTTCCAAACCTAAAATTAATATTTTAGTTGTAATAATTTGTAATTTGTATTGTATTAATCATAAAATTTCTCCCCAATATGCTGAACTAGAAGTGTTTTGGTTTATCAAATACATTTATCATTATGGTAATCGGGTTGTAGTTATATTCTTCAATAATCTGTTTTCCATCCTAATTAATATTCTATTCAATTTTCAGTTTATGACTTAAAAAACTTAGTTATAAATTTTACAAATTGCATATAAATCTTCTCTTCATGTTGTCATAGGATTTAGCATACGAAGTTTTAAAAAACAAAACTAATCTTTACAAACTTAATACAAGCTAACAAAAATGGTACTTTTTATTTCATTGGGCCATCAAAGTGGATAAATAAATATTTATCGAATATGGTACTTAGTTTACTCATACATGAAGGTGTGCATTTATTACATCATCATTTATCATCATCGGGATTTTGTGTACTCGTTATATGGGGCTTTTTTAAAAAAAAAATTATTGAATGAAGAAGGATTCTCTCGCATTACGTATGTGTACATTTTTTTTATTTGTTGTTGAGGATACACACACATATATATATATATATATATATATAAATACACACATACAAAAATGTATTTAAAAAAATCAAAATAAAAACTTCTCCCTGATGAGAGATGAAAATTGATGGTGCACGTATTTATTTAATGATCTCATGCCAGCCACGCAGATAAAGCTGACCTAGTTATTGATTAAACAGTATTCTGGGGGAAGAGCATTAGCGCTGAGGGTGTTGGGCTGTTTCTTCTCTCCTAAACTGATATTTGTTCATTATTCTTTATAGTTTCATCCAGCATAATTTTTTTTTTTAATCCTCAAAAATACCGATTTCGATAACGATAGAATGTATAGTCGTACTTTCATAGGAAGCCAGTTATATGAAAACTGAAAACTCATTTGACTACCATGGCATGAATAATTTTTTTTTACACTTATTGTATTTACATTCTTAGCCAGTTAAAATTTACTTGATAATTTAATAAGGACGTATTATTGGAGGCTTTTGATAATCTTTTTAGTGAATGAATCAAAATATATTTATAAAATGCAAAATTTTAGTGGAATTTTAAATAAATGCTGGTGATCGAAAATGGGCCTTCTACAAAAAAAAGGGTTATATTACGTCATTAACTAAAGGAGATGAATGGAATATCTATAAAAATTGTGTTCCCTATATTTATAGTATTAAGTATTAGGATTAAATTCGCAAATATTAATGACCCAATTTGATTCTTAAGGGTGATTACATAGATATAGGCCCTATAATATGTATAGACATGTATACGGGATATTCATGCTATTTAATAAATATCCAGATACTATATATGGGAGTATACAGTCCAGTTTTCATAGGAAGAGCCTTATCTAAAAATCTAGAAAATATACTAGATCTAATTTCATATATTCATACGCCAAGTCATGTGATCTTCAGCTGCCACTTTTGATAGATATTATCAAACTTAAAAAATAATATTAATAATATAGTCAGATATTAACAATTTCAAGCTTAAAAAATAGTTTGGTATTTTTAAAAGACTCTTCCTATGTAAAATGGACTGTGGAGCTAAGCGTAGTGCCCAAATTCTAGACAGTTAGTCTAAAGTCGTGTGCTGATATGGTTTGCTCTCAGAGAGTGCATTTTAAATACCCCCAGTAAAATTAAAATAGTTATATTTTTTACTACATCTATTTCGCATCTAACTTGCACCAGTGGACACGTTTAGAAAGACATCAATCTCACTTTATAGTATTTACTGGCGAGGGGATGGTCTGGATTGGAATCCTTACTTAGTCTATTGAGATGATCTTTATTGATTTCCCACTCTCCCTCCACGTGACTGTGGGTGCACCGCTTTTAAATTCTACCTTCCTCCACACCACCTCGTTACTGTAAATATCCAAATAGCCCGGATGGGTTGTAGGACGTGGAGCACAGACGAGGAAAAAGAGATGGGGGGAGAGGTTTCGTATATGCATAAGCAATCATCAGTCATCTTACTAAGTATCAGTCGGCCATTCCCTCATTTGTAAACACATATATAAAGTGCCCCAAGATTATTATTATTATTATTATTAAATAAACTAATTAATTAAAACCCCTATAGCTCCCTTCTCGTAATAGTGGACCACTTGAACTATTTTTTTAAACTTAAACGTGTTATTTTTATTTACAAAAAAAATACAAATTTATTATTTTTATATGTCAGGCTAAAAACATATTTTATCTCAGTAAAAACTTAAAATATGATTGAGATAAAATATATTTTCATCTTAGACATAAAAGGATTTAAAAAACATGAATGAAAATACATTACATATAATATTAACGATAACTAATTCAAATTCTGGCATGTTTTAAATAAATTCATTTTATATTAAATTCAAATTACTGTTTACATACTTGAAAAGAAAAAAAAGGCCACGTACTTATAGGGGGGGACAAAAATTATTTAATTTATTACATAATTTTTGCCCCCCCCCCCTAATGAGTACGCTACGTTCCCCAGTTTAAAAAACATTACGATAGAACAATCCCAAGGCAAGGGTTGGTTGACCTTGAGAAAATGTGCGTAGGTGAAAAATCCAACGACACGTGTCGCGAAATTTTATTTTATACCGAGTGGTTATTAGTTGCGTGGAATAACGTAATAGTATCTACGTTCTCATTTAGTATGTAATAGCTTGGCACGTTATTAGTTATCAATAAATTAGCCCTAAATATTTTTTTTAAAGATAAAACAAGTTTACTATGGTATTTAAGCAATTTCCAACCACTTTCGAATTTTTCAAAATCATTCATCAGTTAACTACACTTGATTTTCGATCTGAAATTAAAGTAAATATTATTTCACCTTGAAGCAAGACCATAATAACAAATTTTAAAACCCACTTTTCTAAGTTCTTGGCAAGAGTGAAGGGAGCTAGGGGTGGGGGAACTGAGGACATAAAACGTAAAGATCCATCATAATCTAGCCGAATAAAATGTTCATGATTATAATAATTTTCTCTCTATGAGAAAGTAAAAAGGTATTTACGAGTTAGAAAAGTTTAAGGTTAAGAAATACTATTCTAGCTATTTATTTTTTTACTCTTTTTCATCCACAATGGAGGTCCTAGGTGGTAAGAGAAGATTGACCCTTTAGTTCAGCATGCGCCCCCCTACTCGCCCATCCTCTGCCAAACAACTCTCGGAGCTGTTTATGGCTGTTTGTCTGTTTTCTTCGCTTCCATTTCCACCGAGTCTTAAACTGCTTCAGCGCGGAAAAAGAAAAGTTTACGACTCTTTTTAAACTTCCGCATCTTCTGGACATCCTCACTGAGGAAGTGAGAAAAAAGCCGAGGGTATTTCTATAAATGTCGTGAACTAGATACAATTTTAAATTGTCCCCAAAACGCGTTGATTTGACATAAAAGAATACAGTACAACAAAGTTGTATTTCAGAGATGCTTTTTTAACTTACCACCCTTACTAGACATAAGGCGAGAAACAGGTATTAAATTAATTGAAGTAAGGCCGACGAGACAAAGTTTAACTACACAGAGGAGGCCTCTTGTCATGGATAATTTGGCGGTACACACACTCCACATACAAATAAACCCCTGGTGCTAACTAAAAAACATTAGGCACCGTCACTGGTTAGGTAGTAATTTAGTTCTCTATCATACACGATCACTGGGACAGTTAGCTACTGTCACAATTACATGAATACACTACACGTTTCTTTATGAGAAACAATATTACGGGCATAGAAAATTAAATTATAGCACAGAAATAATTTGTGAATCCTTAAGAGACAAATAATAAGTACGTACTTATGAGCCTGACATTCAAACCGATTGTATCAAAACTATAGTAATCAAAAATTGCTTTAGGAGGCCAACAAACATAATGTTGCTACGCACTGTACATCTAGCAAAAATTACTACGTTGTTTGAACTCAGCCCATTTAGCTATCCCGAACCCACATACTTTAATCATAACAAAAGGGATTTCTAAATCAAAGGCCTGCATTCTATAAAAATCATACAATGCAAAATAATCATGTCTAATAAATGAAAACATTAAATAAGCGAATTGTAATCGAAACTTTGGTGCTCTTACAAAAGGCAAGAAAACTGAGTATACATAATAAATTAAATTACAAGCTCGCTTACCCCAGCGTCCACATCCAAACTAAATTAACATTACTTCCTAGATTATTAATCTTAAATACATGATTGGAATGATACCCTTAATACACGAAATAACCCATAGGCATAGTAATATTAACCTCACAGAACAATCTTTTAACTGAATTTGCCATAAACAAATTTTAATGGTACCCTTGAACTGGAAAACCCAAATACAACGTTACCATGCAATAAGTGACTTCCCCAGGATCGCCAATACTCTTCCAGAGATTATCGCAACTGGCAACTACGTCTAACCAGCGTGGCGAAACTTGTCTTATATTTTAGGGGAAGTCGACAACACAAAAACAAGAGAATGGCAACGCTGTTTACAAATAATAACCGTGCAGTTACCTCAACGATGATATAGTGTGTATAGTCAAGTGTGTCAGGGGGGGAAATTGGAGTGAAGGGGAAACTTGGCACGATTACGTTTTCAAGGACTAATGAGAGCTCACAGTTGGCCTGACGGGTCAGACGATCCTTCAAACTTATCCCTGGCAACAGTGACAGTTGCAAGTTTCCATGCGCGGGCAGTGAACAGGTACCGTGATGATTCTTAAAACAGGAATCAGAAGCCACGTGCAGACGCAGTGCTAGTCTATCTTCCTTGTGGGCGTCCGCGGCATACGTCAGTAGAGCGATTCTCTGCCATACTGATTTTCTGGTTTCCATGGTGACTTGGCGGTCTAGGGGTAAGGTGTCAAGACTTCTATGCTGGCGGCCGGGGTTCAATCCTCGGTACCGGCAAAGATTTATCTGATTATACCAAACCCTTCCTTCACCTCTGACAAGACATCTTGTGAATGTGGGGAATGCCAGGCCTCCACCGTGGTTCGGATTCCACGTTAAACTGTAGGTCCTTCATTTAATCTCACAATCACCCTACCATTACACATTAAGGTAAGTGCGTATAACCCGAACGGGTAGTAAGACGCAGTGCTAATAATAATAATAATAATAATAATAATAATCTTGTTTCCATGGCAACGACGCCAACCCCGCTCTTCTCCAACGTAGTGTCGTGGTGGGAGAGAGTAAAAGAAGAGTGTTGAGAAACGGTATGTCTCAGAATAAACAGGGCTATTGGAGGTAGGGTATGTGATATCAGGGGTGGAAGTTACTGAACTTGTAGCATATTGTAGGGATAAGTACTTAAATGTTACTCTTTCTATACACTGAATGTTTTAAAATAATATTTAACGTCATTTTTTTTTCTCAAATTTAATATTAAAATATTATTTAAACGTAACGTTCAGGAAAAAAGGATCTCAGGGAATTTTTCTCAAGGTTATATATTTTTAAATATATGGTTTTCTAAAACAAAATATAAATATTTTTTAAAATTTTTATGTCTACCAGTAGAGTTCAAAATTTTATTAATTAGTAATTCTTGTGTTAAACATATATTTAGAAAAATTGGAATGTAGAGTCTAATTCTCATAGAAAAATCCTTATCTGATATTTAAAACACTACTTTCAAGTATTCAAACGTCAGGTCATGTGATCTACAAATGTCACTTTTGTTAGATAATATCAATACTTGTAAAACAACACTAATAATATAGTAGAGCATTGACAAAGTTGATCGCAATTAAATATGTTTGTGTTTTCTTAAAGCATGTTCCTATGAACATTGGACTTTAAATGTTATTTTGTGTTACAATTTGCTAAAATATTCTATAATTACTAAAAATATTTTTCCATTCAATTCGTCTGAATATAGACATGACAAAATTAATTTAGATTATCATCCAATAGTTTGTTTAATAGGAATATCAATTACATTTAAAATAAAGAATGTGGGTACACTTTATATAAATTCAACCTTTCTCATCCCTAGCCCGCTGGCGTAACTAGTACATATGCGTATAATATAAAGAGGTAGTAAGAAGCAATGCTATAATAAGATATTAAATTAAACGTACATAGTATTAACTTTAGGTAAAATGCTATATATAATCTTACTAAAAAGATAGATACAATTTAATCCGTTGGATTCTATCATTTACCAAGATATTTGTTCAATTTACTGTCATTTATCTCAATCCGTGTATTTTATTTATCTTCACTCATTTGTAATATTAATTACTTTAGCATTAAATGTTAATGTCATCGCGAACAGCCCTAATGAACCATTCAAGCTGATTTGACTTTCATCACCGTTTTATGTGATACTATAATATTCATTGCTATCTCATTTGGCTTATGTAGAATAATTTATCTCAGACAAATGGGAAATAAAATCGTTTTGTTCCATTTCATTCATCAAAACACTGGGGGTCTGCTATTTCTAAGGAAATGATTAATAGTTTGCTAAAATAAAATATAGTAAGTACCATTATTTAATATAATTAAATTATACATATATTTATGAATGTAAATATAGACATTAGCTATAGTAAGGGGGAATGTCGATTTCGAGGGCAAACAAAGAGCTAATTAACTCGAACAAAGGGCCAATTAAGTGCTAGGGGGGTGGGGT
>CABFVX010006974.1:0-35039 GCA_902151425.1 Timema shepardi
CACTGAATTAAACAACTCAGACTTTACTATTATTTAATGTATCACATGAACAAAAAGAGGACCCTGCTCGGTCGCTTCATTTTAGATAACAAAACCAAACCTACAGGCCCCATGGCAATATAATAACAAAACAAATGAGCATAGCAAAATGCAAAGACACACAATACACAACAGTTTAGTTTAGCTACTCAAAAATGCCTAGGGCACGCAGGGGGATCTCTCGAAATCCCCAAAAATATGTTCCCAGTCCCTGACCTAGATTTTCAATATTTAATCAATTTATTTTTGTATTTACCTAGTTAAATGCGATTGGCTATTATTATTTTTAAGCTTGCCATCCGTTGAAAGTTTTTACAAAGAAAAATATTTTAAAATAAACATATTTCAAATGTATTTGTTACATACAGTTTGGGTAACCTATTTCTTGCTTTTAAATTGTACTGAATATTGGAGTACGAATCGTACAAATACAATATAAACAAGTGTCTAAATTATAAATTCTTAATTTCCTACCTATAAACGAAGATCTATCGACCCTGAGTAGTAATTTGAGTTTGAAAGCTTATACACCCTCTCCCTCCTTATCCCATGCTCCTCCACTTCATCCGAGTCACTGGAGGCGACCTCCCCCCCTCCCCTCGATCCTCCACCCTCCAACTTGGCTATTCGAGCGTAGCCTGGATCCGTCCTTCATATTGGATTCATTGTGACAGGTTTAATTGGCTCCAAACCGTTAAAGCGTGCCTTGATTTGACGGGCAGACACAAATTCCTCTCGTAACCCACTAACCCGTTTGGTGGAGATTACTATCTTATATTGAATTCTAATCCTTCTCTCTGTTTGCAGCATCTCACATCTTTCTTGATCGCATCAAGGAAAATTAGAAATGCATACTGGGTGAGATTTATTTTTTATAGAGTAAAAAAGAGAGTGGAGGTATATTTTTGTTCTTATAAAGTTTATAAAAATATCATTATTATTATTATTATTATTATTATTATTATTATTATTATTATTAGCACCGTGTCTTACTACCCGTTCGGGTTATACGCACTTACGCTAATGTGTAATGGTAGGATGATTGTGAGATGAAATGGAGGACCTAGAGTTTAACGTGGAATCCGAACCACGGTGGAGGCCTGGCATTCCCCACATTCACAAGATGTCTTGTCAGAGGTGAAGGAAGGGTTTGGTGATCAGATAAATCTGTGCCGGGACCGAGGATTGAACCCCGGCCGCCAGAACAGAAGTCTGACACCTTACCCCTAGACCACCAGGTCACCCGGTTTATAAAAAAAACAGTGTTTCTTATTTTCTCATATATATAAAAGGTATAGCGATAGCTAATATTTTATACTTCTCGAGTAGGGGACGGTCAAATCTTACGTAATCACATTAGAGGGGTTGATGTGGTTCGAGCTTTGCTTATTTTTGTTGACAAGGGTGGATGGGGGGGTCAGAAAAATGCTTGCGCAAGACAAAAAGTAAAGGGCAAGAATGGCGTAGTGATCCGGCCAACCTAAATGGACACATGATAATTAAAAGTGTTGATACGTTGATTCAAGTAGCTTGGTCGATTAGAAGTATCTTAGACTATTTTGTATAGATATAATTATTCACGTATTCACTAATCATATTTTTTTCATAATTTAAATTTAAGTGTAAATTAAAATAACCACTTTTTAAAATTGTACTTGCTTAGTACTGTACAATAAAGTTAAATTGAGCTTAGAACAGTATTTATTGTTAATTATTTTCCATGATTAATTTTCACCTTTACGTTAATAATTACTTGCAGTTTATAAACTGCATACAAATAATGGTCATTTCTCTAAATAAATTACAAAAAAAAATGTCCACAAATATAACATAAGCAAGACAGGGGAGAGGGTAGGCGTCAGCCGTTTGCTTATTTTTGCTTCCAAAGAGGAAAGAAGGTCCAAAATGAATATAAATGTGCTTACGTTATACTTGAAAGCCCCCTTATATAGCATATTTACGTAGGTCTTTAGTTGAAACGCATGGTATGATCTTGTTCAGATTTGATATTTAGATGTTGATCATACTTAGATAAATAATCTTGATTTTATATATAGATCTAAAATTAATAATCGTTATAGGATAAACAAATTTGAAAACTCAATTTTAATGGCTTTAATAGGTAGCTTAAAATGGAAATATGTTGCATATATTATATTATTAATAACATTATTTACTTATTTTAACGAGAAAAATTAATTAAAGTGTATTTTACACAAGACAGATTAAAAAACTAAACTAATAAAAATGTATTTAATGATTTTGGTAAAAATTAATATCTTGGGTTTATCCATATTATTGTTACCTAAGATAATTACGTATGACTTGTAAAATCATTTTTTTATCAAATTTAATAACACATATTGTGGGACACATTTTAAAAATTATTTAATAAATGTTGAATGTGAAAAGATATTTAGTCTACTATATGCCAAGCAGTTATTGCCATTTTTTTTACATGAATATTAATCAGTCTCTATAAGCCCCCTTTAATCCGATTTCATAAAATGGGGTCCAATCGAAGCTACATAATATACGTTTCCTTATTTTAATGACCAGAACATTTTTTATTATTGGTGACATGTGCTAGATTCAATATATATTACGTATTTAATTTATAGTATGCCTAGTTTGATTTAATTCGATTCCTATATAGAAAATCCGTGATTTTGACTTGTGGGTAGTGTATTACCATAAGTATCTTAATGGAATTAAATTTAACGTGTAAAATCACTTAGATTCTTAATTAAAAATACAATTTCTCAGAATATGCACTAAATTGTTTTTGTAAAGATCATATATTAAAATATTAATTTAGCTCTATGATTTTTTAAATTTATTTGGCCCAGTTAATACTCGTATATCATTAGTAGGATTACTATTATAATGGAAGACCCCTCTTGTTAAACAATTTAGTTTTTTATTTTTCATTTCAGCATGCTAATAACAAATATCATAATTAATAGTAGAATTATACAGTCAGGCCTACACTGTCACTATGCTTAATTTATTCCATCAAATGGTAATTTATTATCCACAGTAGTTTAAATTAATTGGTATTATTTATATAATCATTTGTAGAAAACATTTATCCGTAATTAAATTAATTTTTAAGGGCAAATTTAATCACTTCACTTACCATTATAGCTTTTTTTTATATAGTGAGGATGACCACTTAAAATAAGTTTCATGAGTCTGAATCAGTGATATAGCCTACTTTATGAAATTATATTCAGAATATTTAATATAATATTTGAATGAATAGTGATTTTGACACAAATGTTATTTTTTTTTAAATGTTCATACACATAAGTATTTTGTTACATAGCTATTCATCGTGACCAAAGAATCAAGCATATTCTTTTGAATAGTTTCCTAAACAAATAACCAGCTTTTCACTTTCTTGTTTTCTAATTATTTGAACAATAACATTTGTACATAATAATAAAAGATCCATAAGTGGCCGGGAAATGAAAACACTTGTGCTTAGCGGTGCTCTTGTTTAAAATATTAAATCTGAAAAGATAATTTTTTTTGTGTGTTCCTTTAATGACACATGAGGGTAACCATCTGGGTACCCAGAAAATTAGCGTGACTAAAGGTATTTTAATTTCCTCCATTAGCGTTCCTTTGAAACAAACACGTTTCCCAACCCCTCTTTCGCACATACGTAAACTGAAAATGAGACACACCCCTTTTTCCTAAGGGTGGACATTAGTGTTCTCAGTGGGGTTTNCAATGTTTCCACTGGAACCGAAGTACTAGAACATATAAAATACACCTCTTTCGCGTTTTCTCACACCGATGTAGGGATACATAAGGGGATAGGAGGGGGAGGGCGCATACATGCACGACCTACCCATCCCAACCCTTCTCTAAATAAAAGAGTAGGGGTGATAATGCAATAGGGGAAAGGAAATAAGGGGTGAAAGTGTGGGGAGCGAAAGCCTAACTAAACGTGTACGGGTAATGTGTTTGGAGATGGGTAATTATACAAGACGAGGCAATGAAAAATTCAGACCACACTCCCTGCTAGACGATACAGCCTACTGATCCACGGATAAACGAGAGAGGTATATTTATGTACCCCTTGGACCTATACCAAGTGCCGTGAAGGGGTGAGATCAACAACACTTCCTGGTTCAAATCCAAGTTGAGTGAGGGGAAAAATCAATTAATGCCGTAAACGCAAGATTTTTTTTGTCTCACTTCCCTTCCGAGATACCCTCCGATATTCACAGATGATTGTGGGGATGATTAAGGTAGGGTTTAGAGGTTTGTTCAGCATTTTCATGATGGAGGTAAGAGATTTTTTTTAAATTACAGGCCACTTTAATACACCAGGTCCAGACTAGAACCTCTTGGTGACCTGGCGGTCTAGGGGTAAGGTGTCAGACTTCTATGCTGGCGGCCGGGGTTCAATCCTCGGTCCCGGCACAGATTTATCTGAATACCAAACCCTTCCTTCACCTCTGACAAGACATCTTGTGAATGTGAGGAATGCCAGGTCTCCACCGTGGTTCGGATTCCACGTTAAACTGTAGGTCCTCCATTTCATCTCACAATCACCCTACCATTACACATTAGCGTAAGTGCGTATAACCCGAACGGGTAGTAAGACGCGGTGCTAATAATAATAATAATAATACACCAGGTCCAGACTAGAACTTCTTCTACCTGACCATTCATTTGGTTCCATTTGATTTATTGTGAGCCTGACGGACTATATGACAATACTACAATTGCGAGTTAAAAATACACTGAGGGTAATCTATTAATGAATATGATTGTGTATTTATATTAAATCTCCCCCTTTTCACCTTTTTTTTTCTTATTAGGGAGGGTGAGTCATGGAAACCGAGAATAAGCGCTAAAATAATAGCAAATAAAATATAAACTTTAAAAATAGAATATCAAATTTGGAGTGGAGTTAATTCTGTTTTGCTGTAAGTGACCTCAGTTATTATTATTTTTCATATTATTTTTTTTAAAAAGACTGGCTGGTCCGCAACTAAAGTCAAGGGTGGGTCGAACTCAAAGTGTCGCATATAATCCGCTTACAAAGGTTTGAGCTTAACAGATTCTAAACGGACAGTGAAGGTATGAAATTCCGTTCTCTAGGCTGAGTGACCTAGGGAGTGATCCGGTTAGTAAGGTTTGTTTGGAATTTACCATTACATTCTGAACAAAATGATTCTATATAACACAACCTACAAAATTATTTAACACTAAATTCTACATAAATAGTTCTCTGGATATTAATTCAGCATGATGGACACGTGGACTATATGTCAAGCTCACCTGTTCTGGTTTGCCAATGACGAGGTAGAAATCCCGATCAGTTTTAGTGAAGGCTAAGTTGTCTAAATGAATTTACAATCTCCCTCCACACAAATGAATGTACATTTTCTCCAAATTAAACAAATTATCATCCCTACACATTTATTAAGTATTTCTATAGCTCAAATCTCTGCACAAAATATCTGTTGTTAAAGGGAGGAAATTGCAATCAGTGATAAGCCACATTGCTGGAAGTTTAACCATAGATCGTTAACTCCGTAAATAAAAGCATTATCAACTGATCTAAAGTTTTTAAAGAGAGTTATGAACACAAATGTATTCTATTCTGGTTGGTATATTAGTTCACAATAAGTTTGGAGCTTTACAATTAGTTCATATTGAGTCGAATCTGGCCTAAGTATAAATCCACAGTAAGTATGAAATATTATATTTTTTAAGATTAACATATAATAACTTTTATTAGGACATGAAAGACAGCTTAAAGGTAAAAATAAATACTGACCGAATGTGGGCTACGTTGTCAATCTTGTCTGACACGGCATGATAGTAATGAGAAGTTCGAGGATCTAACCCTGGACGTCTGTAATGAGGATTTGTTTTCCTAATTGGCTTTTCACTTTCCCCACCAAAATTGCGGGAACACTCAATCAAAATTAGGTCTACTTTACCTCTACTCATTTAGAGTCAATAGCGTATAGCCGGAATTGTGCCAAGTACTATTATTATTATTATAGCTATTTAGAGTTAATAGCGTATAGCCAGAATTGTGCCAAGGACTATTATTATTATTATTATAACTATTTAGAGTTAGTGTATATAATCTTGGTGGATATTATTAAGGATCAGGGCACAATTTTTCTGATCAACTTTCCTCAATCAAAACATAATTTTAATGGAACCTGAAAATAACTGTATCAACGTTATGGTTAATTTTTATGATTAATAAGTTAATATTTAACATCAACATTATATTTATTATTACTTTCTTTAATACTTGTATTTACCCTAAGGGTAGATACAAACTATCTCGGGGTCTCACAGGTATATAGTAGCCTCCCCAAACATCATCGGTGAACACTCTCTTGTTAGTTAAGAGGGGCTGCAAACATTTTTTGTATTAACTAATGGGTGACCTGGTGGTCTAGGGGTAAGGTGTCAGAATTCTGTGCTGGTGGTCGGGGTTCAATCCTCGGTCCCGGCACAGCTTTATCTGATTAACAAACCCTTCCTTCACCTCTGACAAGACATCTTGTGAATGTGAGGAATTCCAGGCCTCCAAAGTGGTTCGGATTCCACGTTAAACTGTAGGTCCTTCATTTCATCTCACAATCACCCTACCATTATACATTAGCGTAAGTGCGTATAACCCGAACGGGTAGTAAGACGTGGTGCTAATAATAATAATAATAATAATAATGTATTAACTCTAACCAATCAAAAACCTATTTTTATACAATCTGAAAATAACTTTATCGACGCTATAGTTAATGTTTATGATTACTAATTTAATATCTAAGATTGATTTTTTATTACTATTACTTTCTTTCTTACTGGAACTTATCCAGAGGGTGAAGAAAAACTACCATAATGTATGTTTACAGAATTTAACTTTGGCCTCATAGTTACAAAAATAGGCCTCCCCAATCCTCACAGTTGAGAACTTTTTTGTTTTCTAAGGTCTACAATAACCAAGGAATCTTTACCTCTCATTTCCATGACGGTGGCAGCAACACCCCTATCATCCCTCGTGAGCTCTTCATCCCCCTAGCCAGGTCTCGTAATGACCAGAGGAACATGTCCCGGACAGTACGTGTAGATTATTCATCCCCTTCCCTCCAACCCTTACTCCCACACCACAACTAGCCCTCCGGCCAATTCGGGGTTTGAGAGAAGGAACTTACCCTCATACCTCCCCCTACCCCCTGACCGTCCACCCCAAAGTGATTGTCGCACGCTTGCATCCCGTTTCGGATCCGTGCATTAATATCAGCGATCAAATCGGAGGAGCCCGGCCGCTGTGGTTCGCATGGTAAGTGTCTGTCCACACGCCTGCTCATAGTGTAGTGATCGGAAGTTGGCAGGCCTGTTTTTGGAAACAAATATAAACACGAAGCATTGATGGGTAGACATAAATACATCAAACACAAAAATGTACACTCCTTTTAATAATTGCTTTACGCGTATAGCTAAGATTTATATAAAAATTCTTCTAAAGATACTATTTAATATATTCATACAAAACGCAATCTAGTTGGCAACCGATTTTTCTGTAAAATCTCTAGCTCGCAGATAATCATCTATAAATATCCGATTGACAAAATAATAAAAACCAAAATTAGGGAAATAATTACATATACAAAAAAATAATCGCTCAATAGATTTCAAATTTCACTATAAGAGTTTATGACTTGATGATAAATTACTCTTTTATTGTGCAAAATAATCTACAGAAAAAATATGAAATTATAAAAAGTAATATCCTGAAAATTATTAGTCAAAAGTCAACCAGATATATTTGAATAAGAACACCAAAAGATTACGATATTGTTTTAATATTAATTAAATTGCCTAGTTAAAACTGATGAATACCAATAAAGTTATGTTTTTATAATTGACTAAGATAATAAAAAAAATATTCAGCTTTTCTTTATTGCGATTTGCTGACTATATTGTGTTCACATATACACATAAAGACTAACGGAAAACTGCAAAGAGCAAACTTTGTGTAAGTTTTTAAACATCAAGGTGAAATTCAATCATCAACATTTTAAAGATGTTTAAATATATTATACCTATATCAGTCTGTTCTTTCATAAAATACCTCTATCCAAGCAAGTTTCAGGATTTCATTGCTGCGTATCTGCCAGAGTGAGTGCTCTGAGGAATAAAATAGAGAACCTATAGGAACTAAGCTTACACAAAGTGTCAAGGCTGTGTAGTATTGATATGCTCCACTGACCAGTATATTAAACTAAAATAAATATATTTTGGTGGAATATCCTTTGGTAATGATTAAGGAGGCCACCTCACTCGACAAGAAAGTATAAATAGTAGTGAGGTTACATGGCTTAAAATACAATGGTCCATGTAAATTTATGGGCTTACTTTTATTTTTTAAATAAGCTTATACTCCTTTTAACCATTCACCTACAACTAGCCTTTGCCATGCCAATAACAAAGAGGGAGAAGAAAACTACGAAAATTCTTATCTTCAGGTAAAGAAGAAAGCTCATTGCTAGTTCAAGTATATTTTTAAAATTTTGCTGTGAGTCTATTAAACATGCATGAGTCTTTAGAGGAAGGTTATATCTATATCGCTTTTTCATAAATCCTAATTTCATAGTTCCACAAATATGCTAAAAAAATTGTTGAAACTGAGCTGATGTCACATTTTCAAGTTTTTTTTTCTACTAATAGAACTCAAGCCATAGGGTTGTTAAGGAAGTAAATGGTATGAAACTCAACAAGGAATTTTTCGATCCATTGTTTAAAAGTGGAGATATTTATTTAAAACTCTGTCTGAGTCTGTTCCAATATAGGCATTTGTAAAGTAGATTCAGTCTATTGTCATTTATTTTAAAGGCATACTGGTACCTAACAGGACTGTCGGTGATGAAGATTATGTCAACAGTCTGGCAAGGGGGCATAAATATTGTGCAATCTATTAGGGATTCTGTAACCGTAACAATGTTAAGAACCCCTCATATAAGGGTTAAGGGTGAGGTAGGTTTGCTCATAGAAAGTTAATCCGCATTATATTGGGTATAGTATGGTAGGAGCTAAGTGAAAAATCTCGTATTAAAAACTATTTCTGGTGCAACTATCCTAAAAATTTACCTTGACCTCTTAGTCATGGGAAGTCAAGTCAATTAAAAACCTGGCGCTTTGGCCCTCGTGATTACCAATTCCGGTTAAAAAATGTGTAATATTTAATTTATTGTACCGATCCAATAGGGTTTTGGAAAGAGATTAATCACAGTAAAATACCACTGTCTTGTTGTGGAGAGCTGTGTTCGCAATCAGAGATTGTTAAAACTGTACCTCTGATATATTATAATCCCTTTGGTTACCATTAGAACTTAGTATCTGATCAGATTGGAATGTATTTTCACTCATTCCTGGTGATGGATGATGTGAATTCACGAGCTTAATTTGCGCAGCATTGCTACCCTTCCCGACACGCCTCTGGAAAGGATAGATGTACAGTATATTAGAATATTAGGGTTAGGCACGGTATCAAGAATGTTGTGTGGTTAAGCGTTTGGAAACGTCCATTGGACTGCAGTATGTTGGTGTATTTAGGCAGTAACACCTGCATTTAAATATACAAGGAAGTGCAAGAAAAGGGTAGTAAGACATTACACAACTTGCTGTGTATAGAACCATCCTTACAATAATTTATACAATAGTTCCAACCATAGGAAATAAATGGGACCAAGTTTGCCCCGAATAACCAAAAACTCGAATAGTACGGAGTATTACATAATAACAAGTTTGTATTACTTTCTCACGACTCCTTGCGTAGAAAAATTATTGTAAGCGTCAAAAACAGCCAGATATTTATAAATTGTATATTATATATATATATATATATATATATATATGGGGTCTATCACTGTGGTTATATATACTATTCATATGAATAGTCATGTACATATATTATATACACACACAAAGGTTTAATCAGATTTCCAGGTAAACAATTATACAGGTTGAAGGATGTGACGAGACACGTATTTCTACGTAATTAACTTGTGATTGGTGGCGCCAAATAAGGGAGCCAAGATACGTCAAAAGTTGGCTCTGTAAACAGTTGGAGTGGTTGGTAACTCATCTATCAGGTTTTACTTAGAGCCCCGCATCTTACTTAATATAATTATTATTAGCACCGCGTCTTACTACCCGTTCAGGTTGTACGCACTTACGCTAATGTGTAATGGTAGGGTGATTGTGAGATAGGTGATTGTGAGATGAAATGGAGGACCTACAGTTTAACGTGGAATCCGAACCACGGTGGAGTTCTGGCATTCCCCACATTCACAAGCTATGATTAATACTCTTACTTAATACTTATTCGGGTCATACGCGTATGTCCTGAATACGCTAATTGTTTTAAGGATAAGAAGGCTATATTTAGAGGAAATGTACCCACATTTGTGTGGAGGAAGATTGGAGGAACATTTATAAAATACCAGCCTCAGTACACCCTATCGGGGTTCAAACTACATCCTCCCTGTTGCTGGTCGTATAGTCTTTTTAGAGATTGACGCCTTAGTCCATATGCCTATGAAAGGAGATTTTACAATAAAATTACTATATATTGCCAGCCTGTCAGTGACAGGGATATCATGGTTTGAATCCCAGTCGGGTCTACTGAGGGTGACTTTTCCAAAATGGTCTTCCACTCTACCTCCACGTAAATGCGGTTATTCTTACTCTAAATTAAAACTTCCTATTCCTTAACTAATTAGCGCGATTAGTGCATATCCGTATTAACTAAACAAGTAGTAAAACGTGGTGGGTGGAGGGCGGGGGTAGAGTAATACATAGTATAGTTAATAATAATCTTATAATTGATATGATATATTAATTCATCTCTACACACCTTAACATATAATGCAAAAGGGAATTTTAATGGAATCTAATAAATTTACATTCTGCTTCGGCCCAATTTTTTGAGTTAAATATTAACTTTGATGTGTTTTATTTCAGCTAAATTTATTTTTGTATTTGTATAAAAAAGCCTATTAATTTTTTATTATTGTTTTTCATATTAAGGGTATTGTATACTATTCTACTTTTGGTTGTGATTTTTTTAAGACAATTTTCAAAGTCATTAAAGGCATATATCTAAGATAACTCTTATAGGTTATAGCAAAACTTGGTCCCTAGTTATATAAAAAATGTGACCTGCAAGTCACTGTAACGTTTGCGCTGCTAATGTCGTCAAGCTGAGTTCTACTTCCTTCCGCAAGAGGGAAACAGGTTGTTTGTTACGTACAAGTTTGGTTGTTAGGAGGACAATGTTTAAGGTGGAATAAAGGAAACTCGAGTTGACAAACATACGTATTCTTTATTTTTATATATAAATAATATATCTACACAAAAATAAAACAGTGCTTCAGTAAATACATTTGGTTTAATTTTCTAAATGTAGTAATAAGTGATTTATTACTTGTCCATGACACCACAGAATTTTAAAAGAGCTTTAATTTTTTATCCCCCTGTCCTACTGCCCGTTTGGGTAATACGCCTACGTTGTAATGACGCTAATGTATTTTGAATTAGGAAGGTTTAATTCAAAGTAAGTGCACCCACATTTTTATGGAGATAGAGGGGAAGACCATCTAGAAAAAAAATGTGCACCCGACCAAGATTGAACTCCAATCTCCCATCATTCGGCAATCTCGTTTGTTGCGAAAGTAGTATCTTAGACCATGAGGCCACCGAAGTGGGTAATAGCTTTTTATCATAATTTAAAAAGTTTTTTGAACAAATTCCATAATGTTCATGACGAAATATATTTAAAAACCTTTTCCATTAGTTGCTTCGGAAAATAAGAACTACTGGAAATACATTTTATGTATTTTAGCCAGTATATTTTATTGCTATCTACACACATTCCTTCCCAAAAAACCTTATATTATTATTATTAGCACCGCGTCTTACTAACCGTTCAAGTTATACGCACTTACGCTGATGTGTAATGGTAGGGTGATTGTGAGACGAAATAGAGGACCTACAGTTTAACGTGGAATCCGAACCACAGTGGAGGCCTGGCATCCCCCACATTCACAAGATGTCTTGTCAGAGGTGAAGGAAGGGTATGGTAATCAGATAAATCTTTGCCGGGACCGAGGATTGAACCCGGGCCGCCAGAACAGAAGTCTGACACCTTAACCCTAGACCACCAGGTCACCAACAAACCTTATAAGTCCTTATTTGGGCCTAAGGTAGTTGAAAAGACAAGTAGTGTGTCGTGTGCTATTATCGTTGATATTTTCTTCTTAATTTTTTATTTATTTATTGTACTATTTTTTTTGTACTACCTATTCAGGCTATACGTAATTAGTTATGCTAATGGTTAATGAGCTTGAATTTTTAATAATAATTTTTAACTAACAATAATAATATTAGTGTGAAAATTAGGAAAAGAACACAGTTTGGATATGCATGCTATTACATGGCCAATAAGTAGTTGACATCTTCTCCTGTTGACAAGGAATGATATACACAGATTATACAAAACAAACATTTACCGGTTGTATTTTCTCCATGGGTGTGAAACGTGGTCTCTTACCTTACACGATGAAAACATATTTAAGATGTTTGAAAGCAAGGTGCTTGGGAAGATATTTGCTCCAAAAAGAGAAGATGACACTGGGGAGGTTTGTGTTCCTCCCTCGGTGCCGACAGAGCACCCTGGACCTCCCCTCATGTTCTTGTATACTCTCGCTTCTGCTGCAGCGGAAAAGCGGTGGTGAGAAGGCCCGGAGGGCAGCCAGTGGCGAGATAGGAAACTTGATTGTGTTATTATTATTATTATTATTATTATTATTATTATTATTATTAGCACCGCGTCTTACTTCCCGTTCGGGTTATACGCACCTACGCTAATGTGTAATGGTAGGGTGATTGTGAGATGAAATGAAGGACCTACAGTTTAACGTGGAATCCGAACCACGGTGAAGACCTGGCATTCCCCACATTCACAAGATGTCTTGTCAGAGGTGAAGGAAGGGTTTGGTAATCAGATAAATCTGTGCCGGGACCGAGGATTGAACCCCGGCCGCCAGCACAGAAGTCTGACACCTTACCCCCTAGACCACCAGGTCACCCCTGCTTGTGCTATTTATTAACATTCATTAGGTATATTTCATCGACATTATTATCACTGAACATTAGTAATATTAAAAGGGTCCATGCCACCTGAGTCTCTCTCTTCCCGATGTGATTCCTGCAGGTTATGTTGTCTGGATGCTCCATCTGCTGGGTTAGACTGGTATTCGATCCAGAAGACGTCCAGGGCCCGTCCTCTTAGCTCAATGAACGCAAAGAGAAGTAGTTCCCTCAGGGGTCCAGGTGGTTGTATGTTAGCCCCCTTCCTTTGAGGTGATATGGAAGACAGTACTATTGTCGGTTGCTAATCGCATAGAAGCTGGGTCGAGTTCTTGACAGATCCAATGGATCGTTGTCAGGGCGGAAACCATCCATTGGCTCTCTGAATTTCTGCATATAACTGGTAGACAAGTCAGGTGCATATCCTGCGGTTGTTTCATGAGTTGCGTCCGAAAACACGCTGACTGCTTCTTCAGGTTGTTTTTTCCCGTGTACTGGTCATACAGATGTATGAGGTAAGGAGTCTCTTTGCCAATGCTGGTCTCTACTGGTTGGTGTTCTCCCTGTATTCATCACAAGACTTTATTATGATAATTGAGTCTCGTAGATTATGGTGGGCATGACATGCTGCGCAAACAAGCAATGACTCGCAAAACCCAATGGTAGGAGACCATTGGGGTGGTCTAGCTAGAACACATATTGAAGGGAGGATATTATTAGAGTGGACCTGAAAGAGTTAGGGTGTAATGAGGTGGACTTAATAGAACAAGATCAAGATAGTGATAGGTGACATAATTTTTTTAAGTGTGTAAATTAACTTTCAAGTTCATAATGCTATGACGTTAATAAGTGTAAATATATATATATATATATTATATATAATATTATGTAATCAATTTGCTGTATGTCTTAAGTCATGGTACCCATAGATTAGTTGTTTGTTATGCTTAACTAATAAATCTATTTGATATATGGGGTTTTATTTTTAAAAAATAATATTCAAATCCAAATTAAATAATATATTCTTAATGTAATAAAAATAACTTACTTGTAAGAACCTAATATTACCTTCATTTTTACAAAATGTAAGTATTCATTAACAATTCACAGTAGATTTCTCGCTTGAAGCTCAAACTGTAAAACCTCTTGTTGGAGGATGGATTTTAAACAGGAAACATAATAAATTTGAGTCTATTACATGTTCACTATTTTTTCTGAAGAAAAAAAGAAGAGGTAAAATGCTACTACTGAAGATTCAAACAATTACAAAAATACAAAGAGCTTCCCTAAAGCCCCACTTAAAATATATCCGTTCACAAAGAGTCTGTGAATGAACCTCCTAGTCCCTTTAAAAATGTGTAATAATGAGGTGAGGAGTAATAGGGGCTATGTAAAGAACAGAAGATAGGTTTTTCGAATCCAAACGCTCAAACTAAATAATTTTTGAGAGCGTACGTAACAGAAATGTTTTTTTAAAGAAGCTCACTTTTCATATCTAAGGCAGCTCGCTCCCATTTAACCGTTTAAGACTAGTCTTAGTTGACTTACAGGTTGTTTTGCATCACATGCTGAATTCAAAGAACAACTTTTTTAAATTTTATATTTTGTGCGCGTTGAGTTTTAGGCTGGATTTTTCCCACCATCTTTACTGTCCACACGCATTTGACTACGCTATAGGAATTGGAATGAGTAATATTGGATTTAGAAGAAATGCACTCGCATTTACTTGGAAAGAGACTGTGTTAAACCATTTAGCAAAAAAACATTAAATACAACCATCTGGGATTCGAGCCCCAAAAAGCCCGTCAATTTGACCTGTCACAATGCAAATCTAATACCCTAAATTTCTTGTACTCGCACCATTAGTCACGTGGTCTAATGTATTAGAGACTCAAAATACTGATTTGCTGATGAAGAGAAAAGTCAAGGATCGAAACTTTGATGGGTTCACTGGGAGTGGCTTTACACATGAGACCCACCTCGGTGGCGTAGTTGGCTAACGCGCTTGTCGTGTTGAGCTCGACTGCTGAGGACAGGGAGATCGATGTTCGAATCTCGGTCGGGTGAACAGGGGGTGGTTTTTACTAAATGGTTTTCCACTCTCCCTCCATGAAAATGTGGGCTCACTTCCTTTAATTCAACCTTCCCAATTCTTAATCCATTAACGTAATTAGTACAGTCAACTCTCGACTCTACGACCCCGGAAATAGCGTCCCTCTCGAAGTAACGACCCTTTTTTGGCGAACCGTGAAAAATGTGGGAAAAAAGGTTGAAAAGTTTAAGGAAATCGGCTGTAAAATGTGATTGTTGCATTCATTTAGGTCGCTGCGTTGCAATTATCTTTGTGAGCACTGTATTACTAGTAACTGGGGTGGGTCAGGTATAAAAAAAGACACCACCTCATCAATGCCAGCCAATATCATTTGACTCTGTCCACCCCCTCCCACAAGCAAGACAATGTTTCCCCGCGCGCGACTGCCGCTACATCACGCGCCAGGCTTGATTTTGCCATTGTTATTTCAATTCTCGATTTGGTTACTATTTTGGTTGGATTTTGTGAACGATTTTTGATGACCCACGCCATTTTTTTTTAAATTTGATACGAACTTATAATTTTGACGAAATGAGTGAAAGGAGTACCTTCTTCAAAAAATAGGTAGGTTTTATTTTATTTACTTTTTCACGTATTGTCTAAAAAATTCAATTTTTTCTTATGAAGGTCAGGGGTGGAACCAAATCTGTTAAAATTCCAATAACGACCCTTTTCCAGGGAACCGTGAAGGGTCGTAGAATCGAAAGTTGACTGTACTTAAAGCGTATAACCCGAATGGGTAGTAAGACGCGGTGCTAAATATTATTATTATTATTATTTACACATGAGATCTATCCCTGTGGTTTTCAATCCCCTATCAATGTTAATACTGCTTGGTTTAATCTAAATATTCATAAACATCCTTATTTACATACTAATAGGGATAAAATAATCCACAAAGGTTATTTTCTCTCCCTCTACTAACATTAGTGCTTCTACCGACTCAAGGTGATCATACGAGCTTTGAATTATTTTTTCAACTATTCACACCAAATTTGGTGGTTGCATGGTCTAAGGCACTACTCTCGCGGTAGACTAGACTGCTGATGACGGGGAGATCGAGGTTCAAATCCTGGTCAGTTTCTCTGAGAATGTATTTTCCGAAATGGTTTTCCACTCTCCCTTCATGAAAATGTTGTATGATTCCCTATAAATATAACCTTCCTCAGCCATAAAACCACTTGCGTAATTATTACATAAGCGTGTAGCCCGAAAGGTTAATAAGATGCGGGGCTAAAAATTGATTTTATTTATTAAATATATTGTACTTTTTGTAATAATAAACTTTAGTTCTAAAGTACACATGTCTGGCGATCTTCTCTAACACTTTTATGAAAATAAGTATACAACAATATTTGTTGATGTTATAATAATTTATTGATAAAATATCAATGAGCTTCAATAAATATTTTAAATTGTTTTAATGAAATTACCAAGAAATATAAGCAACGATGTTTATTTTAAAACTACATTTATTGGTCAAGAATGTTGGCCCGGAAAAATTTAAGTACCAACAAAAATAATAAATATCTAAAATAAATTAATTCGAAACTTTCTTAATCACCCTTAAGGAGGGGATGTAGGGAATGGAAGAAAAGGCAAGGGTTTACGCAGTTTTAATAACAAAATATGTTATTTGCCAAAATAAATAAAACATTGCTCATAGAGTTTAATTTTCTTCACATAGTGATGTCAACAGTTGTTGAAGGGGTATAAAAAAATTAAAGACTCGTTATTTGAAATGGAATTAAATTAAATGATTAAAATTTGAGCAATATTCTCTTCAAAGTAGTTCCCCTGTGCAATGATAAAACGATACCCGAAACTTTTTCCAATTTTGGAATGATCCCTGGAAGTCCTTGTCTCGAAGATCGCAAAACACCGCCCTGCGATTCATACCTAGGGCCAGTTTCATAGTCAAATTTAGTACGCCTCAAGTAGGGCGCTACACTAAGTTCATGACGACACCAACCTTAACCAGAATGGAATGGGCCAGTTTCCTATAAGAGAACGGCCCATTCCATTCTGGTTTAGGTAGGTGTCATCATGTACTTAGTGTAGCGCCCTACTTGAGGCGTACTAAATTTGACTATGAAACTGGCCCTTAATCTAATTCATGGTGTCGATCCAGCAACCCTTGAGCTTTAACTCAATCTTTGGGAAGAGGAAGAAGTCATAGGAAGCTAAATTCGGTGAGTATGGGGATGAAGAGTGATGATCAGGTTGTTGCACCGATAAACTCACGCACTTTCATCATTGTGTGTGCTGGTACGTTGTCAAGCTGGAGCACCCATTTGCCCGCACGCCACAGTGTTGGCCTTTTTCCCTGAGTGTCCTCCCTCAAACTTCTCAGAACATGTATTATTATTATTATTAGCACCACGTCTTACTACCCGTTCGGGTTATACGCACTTACGCTAATATGTAATGTTAGGGTGATTGTGAGATGAAATGGAGGACCTACAGTTTAACGTGGGATCCGAACCACGGGGGAGGCCTGGCATTCCCCACATTCACAAGATGTATTGTCAGAGGGGAAGGAAGGGTTTGATAATCGGATAAATCTTTGCCGGTACTGAGGATTGAACCCCGGCCGCCAGCACAGAAGTCCGACACCTTACCCCTAGACCACCAGGTCACCTTCTCAGAACATGACAGTCGAGCTCGGCATTGACAGTCTGACCCTCAGGCGCGAATTCATGGCGGACGATTCCGCGAATGTTGAAGAAAAAGATGAGCATGTACTTGGTCGCGCTCTTGACCTGCATCACCTTCTTTGGTCCTGGAGATCTGGGGCTCTTCCAATGCTAAGACCGTTGTTTGCTCTCCGGGTCGTAACCGTAGATTCAACTCTTGTCCCCAGTGACGATCCGTTACATGAATGTTGTTGGTTGTCCTGACAGACATTGGCACGATGCTCCTTCTGTTCTGAGGTCAGCATCATAGGTACGAGCTTGGTGGCAATGTAGTGCATGCTAAAAACGGACGTGCGGATTGCCTTCACTGATCTTTATGACACAGTGACGATGTTGGAAATGTCCTTAATGTTTATCTGATGATCCTCATGCACAAGTTGACTCTTTCCACAATTTCCACGTTTGTACTCATGGAAGTTCACCATGACCTTTCATCTTCCAGTGATGTTCTGCCACTCCTGAAGTGCGAGTGCCTCTCAAAACACACAGTAAGACTCAAAGGTTCATTGCCGTAAGCCTGCGGAATAATTTTAAAGGCCTTCATTCAATATTTTCCAAGTAAGACGAAGAAATTAATGTTCGTTCTCTGCTCAAGTTTGTGGTCCATAATAAAATCGCAAATCACCGTGCACGTCGTAATATAAACGTGTGTAACACATCCACTGGTCTACACAGAAAGATGTCACTTGTAATTACCGCTCCCGAAGAATATATTATAAATAAACGCTCAATTTAACAATTATAGGCTTATTATTATGAAAATATAAGTAATAATATTTCTGGATTTTGAAGTAACCTAAACCAGCAGCTAAGCAGCGCAGGGAATTAGAGTCTAAATATAGTTAAAGTAAGAGTATATTCCATAACAAAGTTTCTTGGCCTTGAAATTACATTGTTATAACATACAATTTATATAAGATTTAATTTTATTATTTCCTGGTCTTCTCTGGAGTTTAAGCTTCTTTATAATGTAAGAATATTTCTAGTTTTATAAGATTAGGAACGTTTCCTATGTTTTAGTTTTATCATATTAAATAAACACAAATTTTCTACTAATTTGAATAAAACATAAATGGTATGTAAACCGCACGGACTTTTTCACTCCATTGTTTAAAATTGGAGATATTTACTCAAAACTCGTAATGTATGCAAAACTAAATAATGTACACTAGCAAACCCGAGCACAAATTGCGCTAAACTTACGTACACCTTTTTTTACTTCCGGTTATAAATTTTATGATTTTATTTCAAAAGAATTAAAGTCCTTAATATTATATTTGGACCAATAAATAAGATCGATATCGGGTTCGCAGAGGTCAGCGCTTCATATTAAAATTTCAACTTCTGGTTAAAATTGTCAAAGTGTTATTAGGGATTGCACATCTTCAGGTCATCCCATTTCTATTAAATTGCTCATTTATAAATTTTGACCAATAAAAAGTTAGTGTCTAAGCGTTGATTAATATTGTAAACAAGGTGGTGATATTCATTTTATTATAAAATTAAATTTATGGTTCTTTACAGAAACTATTGGTTTTATAAAAATATACTTCAAATATTTTTTTTAAAGATGTTTAATGGTACATGCTATAATTTTGCAATTATAAGTCATTTAGTATCTCAAACAATTAGGTATACATTGCTATTTCCGCTTCCATAAATTACAGTTAAATTTAATTCTATAAGAAAATGAAACTAGTCATCTTGTTTATGATATTAATCAACGCCTACCCACGTATTTTAATCAAAATATTTAGCGCTGATTTTGAGAAAGTCTATTTTTTCTCTTTTCGTCCATTAGTAAACAACTTTTAACTTTAGGGTTAGACAGACTTGCAAACAAAAGGCATTGCAAAAAACAGTTTTTAGGGTTCAGGGAGTCATGATCGTTGATATCCATCAACACCTCGGGTTAGATTTTTTTGACGGTTTGAATGGTTTAAAAAATATGAATTGGCATATAGCTTGAAAATTATTGGTTTTATAAAAAATATGATTGTAAAAAATATTTGTATCATAAATAAACCTTTATATTTACGATGATAAGTAAATTCGTAACTCAAAGCGTTACGAAGATAAGATTAAAAAAAAACGAATTCACGCATTTGTACTGAACCCTTAAATTCATTTAGACAAAAAAATTGAAAGTAGCCATTTTGTTTTTAATATTAATCAATTATTAGAAATAAAATGTAATCAAAATTGTTAGAGCCAGCTTTGATAAAAATCGATTCCTTCTCCTTTTGCCGTTAGTGAAACGACCCTTAATTTTAGAGTTAGATATTAAATACCATAGACCCCATGGGGCAACACTATGGAAACTCTAAATACCAAGCTTTATTCTGATCGGTAGAATAGTTTAGGCTCTACTGCGAGGTAGAGATGGACTACGGACAGACAGACGACAATGCAAAAAATATATATATTTTTTTCTAATTCGGGGGGTCATGGAACGTCGACAGTCATCAAAATTTTGTGTTTGAATTATTTGATTATCCCATTACTTTCTACACCTCTTTGGACTTAGGATTACACGTATTTTGTATTTACTCTTTGGTTTGCACTTGACTTGGCGATAAAGGTAGATACAAAAAATTATACATTTTATAGAAAATTTAATATTTAGCACGCTTTAAGTACTAATTAATCTAATGGACTTGGAATTGGGAAGGTTTAATTAGAGGAAGTGAACCCGCATTTGCGTGGAGGGAGAGTGGAAAACCATTTAGGAAAAACCATCCCCAGTTCACCCGACCGAGATTCGAGCCACGATCTCACCGTCCTCAGCAGTAGAGCTCAACACGACAAGCGCTTTAGCCAATTATGCCACCGTGGCGGGTCATTTTAGAGAAGAATATAACTTAGATCACATGTTTTAAGACAAAAGATTAGTAAAACATCAATTATATTGAATTCTAAAAGAAAATACATAGCCTGTATGTTAACCGAATGTTAAAGCTATTTCCATATCAGTACAATTAGTGTAGTGGTTTTTGCGTTAAAATACCAACTCAAATAATATATGTATTATACTATATAGCCTATAGGAGCTGGTGTCTGTATGTTCCTTTATATATATATATATATATATATATATATCAGTCATCTCAGCCATTGTTGCAGGAGATTTTTGCTATTTAAATGTATAAATTATCACCCTACGTAGTCGGTGAAGCTATTCCTACATAATATCATGAAGAGAGCAGAAGACTTATCCAGATAAACAGGGGAATTCCGCACAAAACCATATGCCCTTTGAGAGTACGATATACCTTATTGCAATATCAGCATTGTCTGTGGCACCTTCTATTCATGTCTTGTTTCTCTTTGTCCTGTACAGCCGGTGTAACCTGACCCAGATAGCTGAGCCACCGATATCAAGCAGGTGGAACCCCGGAACAACCAAAAAGGGATGACTCGCCTCACGATTAATAACGATCGATTTAATGTTTTAAGAACACTCTGTGAAATGGTTCAACAGTATCTCTTTTGCAACAAATTAATTACACTTTATTTAACCATAACGGGATGGTGGCCCGAATACTTTAGGTTGTTTTTTTGCCATTTTTTTGAATCTCAGTTAAACATACATATTTTTTTAGAACTGTGTCTTTCTACCCTTTTGGGCTATACGCCTATTTACTTTAACGTGCTAAGAATCAGAATTGTTTAATTTAGACCAAGTGTATCCACATTTGCATGGAGAGGGAATGGAAGACCGTTTAAGATAAACCACCCTCAGTACACCATACTGGAATAGAACCTTGATTTACCAGTCATTTGCAGGTTTGTCTATTGCGAGAGTGACGCCTTAGACCATGCAACACAGAGTCAGAAATCAATTCATTGAAATATCAAGAGTTCACTAAATACATACCGAAAAGGCTGATGTTTATTTTTCTTGCAACTTATTGCTCATTAAAATAACAACCTTATTTTGGTCTTATTAGCAGAATTTATGAATAAATTTTACTAAATTTAAAAGTGTACATTTACTTGGCAGACAATTGAGGTCGACTACAGATATTAAATACCAAAGAACAGTTTCTAATCACAGCCAAATTTACAATTTGTATATTACTGATTCGTTCTATTCCCCAACCCTCAGGTTAAGTTTAACAGCGACTTATGTTATGAATAAAATATAAGCCCGTGTATGTTTATGCTTTCAGAGTGTCCTGTACAAAATAAATAACCAACCTAAGAAGATTTTTACAGAAATTTAATACAAAAACTATCTCAATCTGTATAGCTCACTCATCAAGAAATACATATTACGTTACATTTGTTATAAATAATAAAAGTTTAAACTAGTTTTTATGTCACCTTGAGCACTTTTTTGTAACTGTGTGAGCTTTGCATCGAATATTTTATTTTAACAGTTTTATTCCTTTATTTTTACCTGATTTTAGTTCACTTTAGTAAATTTCTAGGTCACTAGATGTACAGTCAATTCAAAGACAGAGTAGCGCATTATGATTCATACTGTACTAAGATTTTTCAGCGTTGTTTTTTGTCTTATTGGTTCAACATATTTGAGTGTAAATTTTTTTTAGCACGAGATCTAACTAACTATTCAGGCTGTAATAATGTGTAATAATTAAACTAGTAAGTTATGGATGCGAAAAGCTAAATTTAAAGGACGTGTACCTGCATTTGCGAGGAGTGAGAATGTAAAACAATTAAGAGAGTCCATCTGATTTGGATTCGAGCCACAAGATCCATGCCATTGACAAAAACTTAACTATTTTTGTCTATATAAATGTTTATTTTTAATATAATAAGACAATGACTTATGTATCAGAGATTTATATAAAGTGTTAATTTTGAGTTAAGGGCATTTTTTTAGTTAATTTGTTTAAGGTGGGATTGGAAGGAAAGTGAGCAATTGTAGTATTTTTACGTTTTTTAAAAAATAAAAACCTTTTTAAGGCAAAATAAATGCAATATAGCTTCATTTGATACGTTTAGTTAAATATTTTTATTTATTCATTTTCTCAACAACTCTAGAGTTTTTTTTATAACATCGCAGAATTATTTTAACATAGATTACACACCCCACCCCTAATTTAGGAAGAGTCTGGTCGAATACCAGTCACTATTCCCATAGTAAATATCCAAGATCTGTTGAGATTACTGCGTAGAGAATTATATTAAATGTATGTACAGGAGGAATATTTTATTTATGTTAGTAGAATATTTGTTTTTCTATAAAAACTGAAAAAATTAACAATTTGGCCCACGTTTTATTCCTTCTCATATTAATAAAAGATTTTTCCCGTATAAGCCTACTGTGTTTTAGTAATTGTCCAGGATACACGCATACTAATACTAATCGGGTGGATTGAAGGGAGATAGAATCTAATGAAAATATACAATGTATTTCCGTTTAGGGAGAATAGCCCCCTTACTACACCCATTACGGAATGCTAACTCCGATCTTATTTTTTTTTAAATAATATTTAACATTATCTATAAACTAGTAGTTAGTAATAATCCGTTAATGTGAGACAAACACCATAAATGATTTGGTGGTGCGTCTACTTGCTAAGTTAGACATAGACTGGCATAATAAATAGGTCGGTGATGCCTCTACCTTCTAAGTTAGACGTATTCTGACACCATTCATTAGTCGGTGGTGTGTACATCTAATAAATAAGACATACATAGACACCATATATGATTCGCAGGTGTTTTTACCTACTAAGTTAAATACAGACTAACGCCATACCTCTACCTATTTTTATTATTTATCACCACGTCTTACGACCTGTTCAGGACATACGCTTAAGAACTAATTACGCTAATGGGCTAGGAATCGATAAGGTTGGATATGGAGGAATTTAAACCACATTTGCGTGGAGGGAGAGGGAAAAACCATTGAATAAAAAAAAACCAGTTCACACAAGCAAGATTCGAACATCGATATCTCCTTCTCGTCATTCTACCTCAACACGAAACTAGCGCGTTATCTAACTACGCCAACGAGGCGGGTATCTATCTACTTAGTTCTTAGGCTGCAGTCACTTTGGATGCACGCTTGCTTAAGTATTAGGTTGCGCAAGCAGCTTGCGCGTGTACGAAGTGGTCACATTGGCTGCAACTAGATGCAAGTAATCACTTCCAGCGAGCTGTCAAGATGGAGTCATCGGATGAAGAATTGTCTGTGATGGAAAATGGTGTGTCGACATTTTTAATGATGAATGAAGAGCCATTTAGGTAAGAATGGGTTAACGATTATTTTAAGAATAGGGAGGAATATGGAGAATATAGCGAGATTTTCCTTGATCTCCTTAAGCAGTCAGATAAATTCTTTGGGTACTTTAGAATGATGCCAGAAACATTTTATTATATCCTTGAAAAAATATCACCAATGATCTCAAAGCACTCAAACTTCAGAATTTGTGTATCTCCAGAAGAAAGGCTTATGGTTACTTTGAGGTGAGTGTCAATAGTAATATAATTAATTGTCACAAGCAGTTTTATTAATAAAATCATTTGTATTTGTTTTATTACATTATTGTCTTGCTTATTTTTATTTTTATTTATGAAGGGAAACATTATTATTTTGAAAGGTAAAAAAAATTACAAAAATTAAGTAGAATTAACTTTTTTTAATATTTAGGCCTACAGTAACATTGATGAATATTGTAAGTAGTATTTAACTATGCTCATAAAATGTTAAATACCGCCCAAGTGATTAACCAACATTTGTTTTACAAGGTAAAAGTTCTTAGTAGCTTTCGGAAGTTCTTGTTGATGCCTCCGACTTTTGCCCACTTAGTGGGTTATTACACATCTGTAATAAACCCTCTTCCTCAATGAACACGTCTTAAAACTTGCGTCTAACCATCATCTTCCTGTGTCGTGGGACAGCTCTCATAAAGGGTAGGAGGCTGCATCTTGTACCTCTCTTGTGGTTTCCCTTCTTTTTGTGAAACCCCTTTCTTTCCTCTCGCTGGACCATTTGTTGCAGTAGCGATCTTAAAACTGCTTTTGACGTTGTGAAGCTGCCGATTGTCGATATGTCTCTAAATGATGCTGGACGTTTTTCTGTGGCTCCAAGTATGTTATAACACCCGGTAATAACTAAGCTGTAGGTGACCTGGCGGTCTAGGGGTAAGGTGTCAGACTTCTGTGCTGGCGGCCGGGGTTCAATCCTCGGTCCCGGCAAAGATTTATCTGATTATCAAACCCTTCCTTCACCTCTGACGAGACATCTTGTGAATGTGGGGAATGCCAGGCCTCCACCGTGGTTCGGATTCCACGTTAAACTGTAGGTCCTTCATTTCATCTCACAATCACCCTACCATTACACATTAGCGTAAGTGCGTATAACCCGAACGGGTAGTAAGACGCGGTGCTAATAATAATAAACAACTAAGCTCTCCATTCCTAAATCTAATGGTGTCTCTTCTTCCTGTTGATCCCGAGAAAAAAAACTTTATCTTGTATTTCCCGATTATTTTGAAATTTTTCGTTTTCCTGTCAAGGAGTACCCATGCTCCAAGTCATAGCACGATGAGTGAACTGGTCTTGCAGGAACGACAAATCTTCAAAATGTATCCATTTAGATTTCCATTTGTCTCCAGCAGCTTGGCCAGTACTTGTCCTCTTTTTAGCGAGTTCCTTTTTGTAGTTTTTTTCGCAGCGCTCTCAATTTACTCTTGGCAAACTCACCTATATTCCATTCACGGTAGGAATTACTCTCTGAAAGGTCTTTTTTCCTACCAATATTCTACTATATAGTAGATTTATGGTAGGGAAAAAGGCCTTTCAGAAGTCAATTCCTATGGTGAATGGAATATACACATAATTCAAATCTTATAAAGCATTCGTTTCTTAAGTAAAGGTCAGTGTTGTAATGAAAAAATAGCAACAAAATGTGTAAAAATGTAATTTAAATGGTTTTCTCGTTTAGTATCAGTGTCTGCTGAATCATGTTTACATAACAACAATGGTTAACATCAATATGTATAAAAATTGTGTTTTTGTTGGCCGCCACCTCTAGTATCTAGGAGGAATGTAGTAATAATAATAAAAATGAAATAAAACATTTACCTCGTCTAATTCAGACAGTGGCACGACGACTCTCAATACTCGAGACCAATGGGGAATACTTAAAATAACACATGAGCAATTTAGATAAGAATGGATTGTTGAAATAAAATGTAATTTAGATTACAATAAAAATAAATGTATAAAATAGACAATTGTTTGAACGTTTGTGGATTTATTATTGTTACCCTTTTTCCCACATCCCAAACCTACCTATGGAATTCCGGATAGTTGTAATTCTAATTTAACAAAGTATAAAATAGTATTGTTGAAACCAAAAAGAAGAGAAAAAATGTATAATCAATAAAATTAATAATTAGACATAAAATAAAACGTTACCTAATTCTCTGCATTAGTCTGTCTTTCTGAAAGTTCGTAAACGAATTATGACTTTGATAGGAGAGGGGAAAAAATATGTAAAGTTGGAAGTGTTGGCTTGAGTTCACCCATGAATTAGTCCATATTGAAACACCAACTTCAGAAATTTGTTTCACTTTAGTAATGTAGATTCTTCCACAATTTAAACTAAAATAAACAGTCTAGTTCTTGCCCACACACTTAGATTTCCATTTTTTCTACTTGTACTTTAATTTACAGCCGTTAATTCACTTTAAAGATAATCTTAATTAGGAGCTCCACAGATTTGGCCCCATGTTAGATCAACACCGAGGAACAAGACCCAGTCTCCTTCAAAAAGTCTTCCAAAATCAAATTTTAAAATGTTTTATTCTTACTTCCAAGTCCAAAGAGAAAACTAATATATAAAAACGAAAATAAAATGTTGGCTATGGACTAAGGGTGAAATCAAATCAAATGCAGGTTTAATATAAATATTGAAATATAACCCAATGGAGGTGAAGAATGTTTTCATAAAATAATTAAATGTTTATTTATATCTGTCAACATTGTAAAGCGCGCTGGTTTTGAGTTATTTACATCTAGCCTTGTTTCTTCTTTTTTTATACTTTTACCATCACGAGATCCGCTACTCACTTGTTTGATAGAACTGCCTATTCGTTAAAAACAATCATGGTCGACGTTGAAAATGAATAAGTCAACAAACTTCTTAAAATGATTTTTAATATGTTTAATAAAAGGTAAGTGTTCTTCTTTAAATCAAAATTCCTTATTCAAATTATTTAAAACAATGTTTTGCGTTGTTCCTTCCGTTCTTTTATTTTATGAATGGATGTAAATAGTATTATTAGTCAGGCCGGCGATCCAGCGGACGAACTTTTAAGTGCTTAATTTCACATGAAAATAAATTGGAAATTATTCACAAAAATTATAAAATATAGGGAAATACAAGGTAGGGTGACAAATTACGTCACAGTGTTATCAGTTTACAATACTTTTTAATTTCATTATCTAGTTTTTGGAGAACAAAACTGTAGAATTTATATCATGTATTAACTAAGCGTTTTGGGGGAAAAAGATCTTGGGTTGTAATTTTTTTTAAATGTATAGGTGTGTTAAAATTGCCCTGTGATAGGACCTAGCAATTTATGTTCCTTTAATTGGTTTCGGTGTAGAATTATCAAAGGGCTGTAAATAATTTGTTGGAAATTGTTTACTTTAAATAGTACCTAGCAGTTGATGTTCCTTTAATTGGTTTTGGTGTATAATTATCAAAGGGAGGTATATCGTTTGTTGGAAATTGTTTACTTTAAATTAAACATTATCAAGCTGTAATACCATGTGTCCCTGGTTGAAAATAGAACAAACTAAATAACTTCACCCAAAAACCATTGTCTACATAAAATTTGTGTTTTTCAGGTTTCTATCAATGAACCGTTCGATCCATGGCATATTCCTTCAAATTGGCTACCCAATACTATTCACGTTATAGTTTACGATACATGTGAAGCTATTTGTAAATGTTTTCTTGAGGACCACATGCCATCATCACCCACCAGATCCTCATTGGAATATGCAGCGGAAGATTTTATGACTAGGTGGAGCTTTCCAAATTGTGTGGGCTGTATCGATGATACACACGTGCGTATTAAATACCCAGCCCACTCAACGTCAATGTACTACTACTACAAACAATTTTTTTTTTTGTGATTCTACAGGGTGTGGCTGATTCTAAGTGCAGGTTTCTGTTGTAACACCCTCTCTGTATCCTCATACTACCCGACCGGTGAAAGTAATAAAAGAGAGAGGATGAACTTAACATACAAGATAAATGGATATTATAAAAATATGTAAATTCAACAATGATCAGTTTATTCAATTGAAAGACAAGAGCGCAGTTAACAGTACATGGTCTTACTATATCATAATGAGCTCTGTTGGAAATTATGCCCGAAGTAAACAACTTTACATAATTAAATTTGCGCAAGTGTATACACCAAAAAGGACACCTGAAATCCATCTTCAAACTGATGGTTCAGTCTATAAGAGACAATACCATTACGTACAAGTTATAAAAGTGATAAAAATTTATAAGGGCCTAAAGGGCACCCTAAAATGGTTCCCAAAAATTCGTACTTCCTAGAGTACGATATACTAATTTAAATTAAAATGAACTTGACGACCATACTACAAAATATATAATACATTAGAGTTTGGCCTACAGACCTAAGCCAAACTCCCCCGGGACTATCTGATCTGACTAGAATATGGAATCAACAGTTCCACCAATAAACAAAACTTTAACTGTTCAAAAGGAATTTACGTTAATAAAAACATAGAAATATTAAAAGAGAAAAAGATTAAAGTCATCCTAATTCAATATCCAAAAATAAATGTTACATTACGTTACGTTAATCCAAAATATAAACTAAATTGATATTAGTTACTTCGCAGATCGGAAACAATGTTACAACAAATCTACTATTCCTAACAATTTAATATTAACTTGTGAAACTCAGAAAAGTAAAGTATTTAGAAAAATAGATGATCGTGATAATAGTCTGATATTTTAAACTGATTATTTTAAATAATTATATACAAGATTTTAGAGTCTAAAATAAATTAGAGTCCATTACTCCAACCGTTAAAGCGATGATGTGATACAGTTTACAAGTTTTATCCTGCCGTTGTCCAGGTCCATCCATGCCAATGGTCTAACGTCGATGGTTGATCGTAAGATAGTCAATTATTGCACGCTTGCACAGCCATTATATAGGGATTTCGTTGTTATAAGGGGGAGGTGAGAATACACAAACATACGCAAGGTGACATCACGATGCCCGCAAATAGTCACGTAGATCTTTGTTGATAGTAGTTGCTCCATCGGAAACTCGGCAACATTTACAATCACTCGATGTTTTGAAGGCGGTTCTTCTTCCATCCGTCAGAGGTCATCTACGTAAGTATCCTCTAGCAGGCGGTGGTAGTTCATCCCTCATTACTTGCTAGTTCATTTTGAGCGTCGGTACGAGTGTTGTTGATACACCGGACCTCTCTTGCTCCAGTCACCGATCTTGGATTCCCGTGTGTAGTTCAGCCTAGCCGGATTCTATTGAAAGCAGATTCATATTGTAAGTACTTGAACAGATTATTACATTGATTTGGATTTAGTCGTGAAACATATTGTCAAGCATTGTTATATTATGTCTTCTTAGCCTACAAGAACTACAACAGCGAACAATACTATTGTAGGGATCCTAAGTTTAATTGAATTTATTGGAGCGGATAGTATGATTTGATGTTATACATCCATTTACGTCAGTATGGGGCGTGGTCCAATTGTAACATTATACGACGTAGTGTTACACTGTGTGTTGATGTTGGTGGATATGGTCGGCAAAGTGATGGTGGGGTGTTTCAGGCGACATCTTTGTATCAAAAGTTAGAGGAAGGTACCTTAATGCCTGCCTATAAAAACCTTCCCTGTTCATCAAACAACATCACAGCACCAAATCCTGTCCCTCATATAATTTTTCGGGAGCAAGGTTACCCTCTAAAAACCTATCTTTTGAAATCATATGGTCGCAAAACTTCAATTGAAGACAAAGAACTATTTAACTATAGACTATCCTCTGTTCATCGAGTGATTGAGTTCGCGTTTGGAATTTTAGTTGCTAAGTAGCGAGTTCTTAAAACTGAAATTTAGTGTATGCCGGCCAATGTAGACGTGATTCTGAAATGTGTGTGTTTGTTGCATAACATTGTTATTGATAGAGAAAGTAGTGCAGAAGTGGATAGTTATGTTGCACAAAACAAAACACATCTCCTTCGAGACTACCGGCCAAATGATGACTTGCGTAGATACAATAGAGCTACTGAGTGGCAATTATATTCAGAGACGCTTTTAAACACTACTTCAATACCAAATAACATTGTTCAAACTTTCATAGGCTAACTACTAATAATAAAGCATATTTATTCAGTAGGTAATTATATTATTTTGTGATTTTTGTGATAGCTAAAACAATAATAATTAAGTTGAAATAAAGTTTTTTCACGGTTTTTCAAATATATCATTACTTACTTGGAATATCCAATATGATTCCTATCTGCGCCCACAGTTTCTCTATAATGTCTCTGTTGCTATGGTTCTTAGAAGAGACATCCCGGGTGGCCCTTCTTGCTTCAACGCATGCTATTAGCATATCAATTTCCATCGTAAACACAAACACAAATACACAAGGACAAAACTATCACCTCTTGAAAATTGAAAATACACGGGAAATAAAATAACTCTCACGTCAATACAGCAAGCGTGCATGAAGAAACAAACTTATTTGATCCGCGGTTGCACGTGCACAAGCTTGTACAAGCTTGCGTATCCAGTTCGCACTCAGCTCAGTATGACCAGCTCGGGCGCGCCACCATGGGTTTAGATGGATTTACTCGAATTTTGTTTCTTCGTGCACGCTCGCGCATAAAGTTTACTTGCGCAAACGTGCATCCAAAGTGACCGCAACCTAGATGCCAGTTTTTATACAGACACAGCCAAGAAATATCTTGTTTGTTGAATTGGGGCTTCTCCTTTAATAGATATGATTAATTGATTTCCGGATTACTATAGGTGTTCTGTCTCCTTAAAAGATAAGTTTGCTTTTAATTTATGTTCTGGTATAATGCGTTGATTTTGAAGATTCATGTTAAATACCTTTTGTAAAAAAAACTATGACATATAATTAGTGTTTCAGTTGTGCTTCGTGTCTTAATAAAAGTTTGGATTAAGCGTTTATTTATATCTGGGTTTGTGACAGTGGACATTAAAAAACAATCCGATCCAATTGTTGGACAAAGCTGGAAACAAATAAGGAATATGGGAATAATTACAATAATTATTAATGAATCTGGTAATAAAACACACTTGTAAGCTCGTCTTCGCTTAACTCGTAGCTCCTGTTCGTGATGAACACAAATAAAGGTGGAGTAGGGTTTTGAAAATGTACGTGAACCAAGAAAATAAATAGTTTTAGCCCTATCCGAGATCAGAGCTACTACCACTCTCGAAAAACTGACAAGAGAGCTTGTGAGGTTAAGTGATTCAGCGGCTGCCTCGTTTTATTTAGGTAAAAACTAATAAATCAAACGCTAGAGGAGCATGCACGCAATAAGAATAAATATGATATTTACTATACATAATATGATACACGGCACACAACACGTGATAAAACTCACACTGAATATATCACACGACCGACCACCTGGTTCCAAAATAAATCCCACCGACTCGTTAAACCGGGCCCTCGCCACGTGTGGCTATAATGAACTTTCCGTTTAAACAACAACGTCTAAACATCAGGTGAAAACTGATTATACTAACACAAGAGAGAGATGGTGGAAAGGGGGTAGACGATGCAAATCCTATAAGCAACATCGCTCCAACCACAAATGGCATCCCCAAACAAGGAAATATTGTAGGCGTTGAAATAATTATATCTTATCTTTGCATCCTAACCCAGTGTCTGTGCTATGCAATTCTCTCAGTGCTTTGGAGTATATAAGTGGCTCGTCAGGCATGTCATAACGTCCATTAATAATGTAAATACTTTACGAGTGCATAACTTTCCAATATAGGCGTTACACATTGGCTCTTAAATGGATTCCTAATCAAGTGGAAATCATAGGAAAGAAGTGAAAGAGTGGCTGGATTGGGATTTAGTATAAATTTACTTTCTGTTGAATAGGAGTTCCGCTACGGAATAGCAATTTCATACCGTGATTAAAACTTATAGTTCAGTAAATATTTAGTGAATGGTGGGAGTCCACATGCAAGCATAAGGTCAAATTCCACGATGTTTTTGGAAATAAATTAGCTACACCATGATTTTCAGCAGGCCCGTACATTTATTTGTAGCTTAATCCGTCTTCGGCTCGGGCAAGCATACACAAAAGATCGACTCTGTGTGGTTCACCAAGTTCCTGAAACTCTAGAACAGACCTGCCCAACCTTAACTAGAGTGAGGGAAACTTTGGCAAAATTCTGTGTGTCCGAGGGTAACATAAAATATAAAATGTTGCAACGTGAACGTTTAAAAACAAGGTTTAGTAAACTCTAGCTAACAACTACTAAACTACGTAAGTGTACATGTCAGTGTGAGAAAAACTGACAAAAAAATAATTCAAAATTAAATTTAATACAAAATTCAATTCAATTTTAAAAAAATCCGTAAGATGTTTATTTTCCAGCTCTGAAAATAGTTCACTCAAACAGAGTTCAATGCGATACTTGCCACAGCATATTGTAGTTTGGAGTGTATTTGCTAAGAGCCACTCTGATGAAGTCACTTAAATGCTTATGATTTATTTATTACCTGTACTTTGATTTCAGTATTTACATTATTAGCTTAAGTAGGTAGAACTGAAAGCTATGCTCACTTATAATGCTATACGCTATGGAGAAGGTTACTAGTCCGGCAGGACTAAATTCCAGAAGTGGGTATCATTCACTCTAGTTTGCAATGAGAGATGACCCGGCGAGTAATTTAAATGCTCTCGAGGGCAGCATGTTGCAGGAAGGCCTGCTATAGATAATTTATTTATGATTGGCTCCCATCAAGTGGCATGTGTAAATTACATTCTTTATTATATTCCAAACTTTCATTTAGTCAATGAGTTAAATTCAGACAAAGTTATTTTGTAAAAGCGGCTTTTTAATTTCCTGTTTTATATAATGAGTTCAGTGTAACGTTTGCCAAATGTCTATTATGTATATCCTGTAGATGAGAATCTGAAGTAGTTATGGCTTAGAAACTGGACTGAACGCATGGCGGTATCGGGAGTGAATCGGCTGTTCCTGGCTGTTCGAAGACAATATGTTTGGGATCATTGAAGAAAGAAAGAAAAAAACAAGAAAATGGCAACTATAATAGTGTGTGGATTAGGACAGTAAGATTAATAGAATATATACACGTATTGTTTTGGAGAGAGGGTGGGAAAATATGTATTAAAAATATTAAGTCTGCCCTACGAGAATTTAATCTTGACCTTCTAGTTACAGGCAAACCAGACTGAAAGAGACTGCCACCTTTATCCGCGTGCCCACCAGTGTGAGCTATAAATGAGATAGCTCCCTTTCTTCACACCTATTAACCCTTTCAAACTTTCTGTTAATTGTCAGCTTCACTGGTTGTTCAAGTATCCCGAATTTTAGTATGCTATGTTAATGTTTCAGTCTGGGAGACTTGTAGCTTCACTGAAAAGTTTATGAGCAGTCATTAATGGACCTCAGAGCACTTTCATGATGACATGGCTTCTCTCACGTTCCGTTCTCTGACTAGGGAAGGGGTCGGGGGTGAAGGATGAACTGGGATCAAATTAGAACAGGGATGTTTACTACGACAGTTCCAAACGTTAAAGTTGTTTCCCATTTTACTAGGATGTTACACGCATCAATGGTCACCAAGACAAAGGCGTCAGTTTCGTCTTGTTTTATTAGTTAATGATGAATTTGTTTTTTTTTATCCCGGTAGGGTATCTTTAGGTGTTTATTTAAAAAAAATCCAATCACTCTTTTCCTGCATATGAGGGTACATTCCTTTAAATTCTAACTTATTAATCCTTAGTGCATTATTTTTAATATGTGTACATTCCGTACAAATATATTGAATAGGAGCCCACCCAGAAATACACAATTATTACTAAGATTTTTATTTTAAAAGAAACCCTTCCTTCACCTCTGACAAGACATCTTGTGAATGTGAGGAATGCCAGGCCTCCACCGTGGTTCGGATTCCACGCTAAGCTGTAGGTCTTCCATTACATCTCACAATCACCTTATAATTACACATTAGCGAAAGTGCGTATAGCCCGAACGGGTAGTAAGACGCGGTGCTACTACTACTACTAATAATAATAATAATAATTTTAAAAGAAGACCCTAGTATATAAGATATTCTAAGTACTTTTATTTCCAACACATTCTACTATCAGTCTAGAATAATCTCTATTTTACACCAATAAGATATAACTTAAATCTTATAGGAACTGTACCCGCATTTGTGAGTATAAAGACTGGGAAACCATTTGATTATAATTAGTGTCCCATCCAAAGGTTGGTTTGTTGCACTTCCCATTCATCCGTAGGTGGGCATGCATTCAGCCCATCAGTGGTTTAGTTATGTCCGCATCATCTGGTAAAAAGCAAACGGTCTAAGGAATTTCAGCTTCCGCACTGGAATTATACAATCCAGTGAGAAAGAGCCTACAAATTAGGACGGAAATGTATTTTCACATTTCATTCAGATTATTTTACACGCCACGGCTAAAATGGGACCTACGGCATTACTTCTACTCCTAATGAAGTTGTGCTAAAGATTTGTACTCTCAAGAAAAATCCGTTAACTTCTGATGGGTTTGAATTCAATCAGGTCCTCAATTAGGAGATCAAAAATCCCAATATGCTTAGCCAGGATATAAACTCCGATCTTTCCAACAGTAGTAGACCAGACAATACAGGACTGACACCTTGACCCCTTATGCCAGCTGATGCAGCATTTAGTTTTAATTATATCTATCACTACCCGCCTCGGTGGCGTAGTTGGCTAACGCGCTTGTCTTGTTGAGCTCTACTGCTGAGGACGGGGAGATCGAGGTTCGAATCTCGG